>BLSH010170685.1:2085269-2107325 GCA_018402905.1 Glandirana rugosa
GTCAATTTACTACATTGCGACTATAAACTTGTACAGTAACCTACGAACGTATGACTTTTACAACTGAAACTTCCGGAAGACCGGTTTGAAAGGTCGTTCTTAGACATAGTGTCAAGTACATGGATAGAACGTAATTATTGTTTTTAATAATTTTTTTTTTTTTTTTAACCGAGAAGACACGAAAATGGAAAAAACCAGAGAACTTAACTTGGAGGACCCACCGATTATTACATAGAGTCGACAGTAATCCTCTCTGTCTACGTCTCACTAACGTGACTCGGTGACTCTCGAGGGAAATGTCCCTCACGTCTTAATAATCCGTTCAACATTTTGATATTAATGAGTTTTTGGAATCATTGAGAACATGGTTGTTGTTCAATAATAAAATTATTCCTCAAAAATACAACTTGCCTAATAATTCTGCACTCCCTGTAAAGGGAGCTCTCAGTGGCTCAGTGCAATCACTCTGCATCTGTCTCTCCTAATGACAGCTGAGATACATTATTAGCCACCCAGGAGGTTCAATTCAAGAGACCAAAAAAGGTAAAAGCACAGAAGAGCCAATTTTTTTTTTTTTTTTAATAATTTTTGTTATTAATGCAAGATAGGTACATGAACTGTGATACAGATTCTTGCTGGAAAGTTTGGCCAGAAGGCCTTCAAAGTCAACATTTTCAGTATGCAAGCATCCAATGACATGTTCAAATATCAGCGTTACATCATTTAACTGTTAAGTAACTACAGTTCAAAAAGATAGAAACGGATAGAAGGAAGAAAGGAGAAAGCGAGAAGGAGAGAGAAAAGAAGGCCTAGAGAACATCCTCGGTCCTCCTGGAAATGCCATGGTTCCCATATTTGGTTATGGGCTTCCAACCGGTCCTGTAACCTAGCTGTAATTTTTTCCATCAATTCCACATCTTTAATTCTAGCATATAGGCCTTCCTTTGTATGGGGAAGGCGACTCTTCCAGTGGAGCGCCACCAAGCACCTCGCCGCTGTAAGTTTTCTTGGCAGTTTTTTCTGCAATTTGGAAAGCATGCTCGGGGGAAGGCCTAGCAGGTTGAGGGATGGCTCCAGTGGGATTTGTGGGCCAAAGGTTTTCAAGAAGCTGATATACCCTTTGCCAGTATAAGGCGATTTTTTGACAGCTCCAGTATATGTGCCTTTATCCCTGAGGCACCTCCAGCATCTCTCTGAAGTAGCAGGGTATATGGAGAGTAGGACATGTACCAAAAGAACATGACTTTGTACAAGTTTTCTTCAGAAGATCTTAAAGCGGAGATCCACCCAAAATGGGAAGTTCTCCCTTTAAGCCCCCCCCAACTTCTCTTCTCCAAATGACACTTTTCTTTTTTTTTTGAAGGGGGGGGGGCAGCGGGTACTTTTGCCAGGGTTTTGCAAGGTACCCGCTCCCACTTCCATTTGGATAGGCGATCTGACCGGAAGTTCTCTTCTCCCCCCTGCAGTCGTCTGGGACACGTCACAGGTCCCAGAAAACTGCTGGACCAGCCACAATGCGCAGCGTGGCTCGCGCATGTGAAGTGGACACCCAGCTGTGAACCTGCAAGCCTACAGATAAAATGCTGGCGCCAGGGAAAGAAGATCGAGGGAAGGGACAGCTCGGGTGAGCACGTCACTCGATCCTATGACAAGTGAGTGTGTGTTTAATTATGGCCTCATACACACGGACTTTTTTTGACGCCAATGTTTTCTGGCGTTTTTTGCAGCTCTCCATGTTAGTCAATGGCCCCATAAAAACGCAGACGTTTTTGAGCTGTAGAGGGCGTCGGGATTAGTGAGCTGAAGCTAGAACCCACGGCCAGCACATTCTGAGGCTGTAACGTTTTGATGTTTTTTGACGCCGACGCAGCAAAACACTCCCTAACGCCGTACCGGCGTTAACCGGCGTTTTTGATGCCAACGTTTTTAGGTTAAAAAATGGCAGAGGATTTTTTTTTTTTCAAAGACGCCTATTGACGCCAATACTTACTCACGCTGAAAAACGCCAATTTTTTTTTTTTCTTGACGTCTGGTTCGATGTTTTGATTATTTTTTAAGATACGCCTGTGTGTATGAGGCCTAAAAGTCCGCAAATACCGTTTTTATAGCTGCAATGTGAACCCAGCCTTAATAAACCTAAAATGACTGGAGCTCCTCTTTAAATGCTTTATAGCACAGTTTTTTTTTCTTTTACTTTCCATAAATTATTCAATCAACATGCTTTAGAACTTGATGAATAATTTGATTTCTTAAGTGAAAGTTAATTCCCTAACACAGCCCTCTACCTTCTTGCACATCATAGCCCTCCCCTCTACTGGGAGTGTCTTATTACGCTCTGTGCTGGCCCAGCTCCCTTTACCCCTTCTGCTGGGGCTGCTGGTTGTCTACACAAGGGAGACATTTCATTGTTATTGATGAAAAATACATCAAATGCACATGTAACCTTATTGGAAGATTTTTGTTGAATGTTCTGGTGACCGGTGGTTTTTAACACACATGAATAAGGGTCCTTATTTTAAAATAAAAAGTGACATGGCCCATTCACATCTCTCCTCTCCATTACATTGCATTAACATAAATAGATTAACGTGTGTTAAAGCGGATGTAAACCCGATTCATGAAATTTGAGCTAGGCATATCTGTCTGTAGTGTTTTGTTATCTCTCTTCAAATAGCTAAGTCCCATAGCTGTCTCTTCCTCAGTAGCTTGGTTATCAGCCTGTAAATTCTCACTCATTCTGGTAGTCAGGACATAGAAATTAGAGTCGGGGGAGTTTGCTAAAAATAGATTAGCAGGCTGCTAAACAAAACACAGTCAAAGCTCTTTGCACGTGTGGGGAGGGGGTGTGTGTCTTTCCTCCAATCAGCTTTCTCAGTCTCTCAACCGTCTAGCTATCAACCCCTCCCTGATAGGAATGAGGGAGTGGAAAATCTAACAGAATGTGCACTTTCTAAACAGTGTATCAAAGTGAAGACAGAAGATATACATGTGAGGCTTATATAGGGAGGTATGTGTGTATCATCCTGAGGCTGTTCACTTCACTGGGTATATGGAGGGTTTACATCCACTTTAAGACAGCTCATTGAAATTAATTGGCATCCAGTGCATCATATCTGTGGTTGAACATCACATGCAACATTTTTCTGACTCAGTCCACCGCAGCACGATAGTTGAAGGAATGCAACACAGCTGCTTTCCTTCAAAGTTTGGGGGTGCCATTGAAAATGAATGCCTTGCCTTGCATTTACACTTCTGTTAAAGCTGTCCAAAAATATTTGTTTTCTCTCATTCTGCTTTTATTGCGGAAGAGACCCAAAGAATCTTTCCTGGAACAAAAGCCTGCCTCTCAGCAATTTCCTAAGTCAGTCTTTCATTCCAATTTTAATTTAAAAAATTGAAAGGCATCATTTTACAGTGAACAATTCAGGGCAAAAAAAGATGTTTGGGAATCTCCTGATGGGTTGTGATCTTCTCTACAGAAACAATACCAAAAAGATTGTTCCTTATAACAGCGGTGTGTGTATGGTGTTTTGGTTTATTTAGTGTACAGACTAACAGGTAAATTAATTCCCTCCTAGGATTTGGACGATGTCTTGTCTACAAAAATGCTAAATGCACTCTGAAGCGCTACAGCAATCAGACGTTTGATAAAGTCATGGGACCCATGTTGGACGCCACTACACGCAAACCCATATGGAGACACGAAATTTTAGATGCAGACGGAATTTGTTCACCAGGTAAAGAATCCAGCTGTCACATAAACCTTAGTGCTTTTATGCAATATCTCTTCTGTGTGAAGTGTCAAGAAGTAAAGAACATTTGTCACATTTTGTGTGCATAAACCAGAACAACTCTTAAGTGCTATTATTTGTCTGTTAATGTACCTGTTAGTCCCGATAGAATTTGTGTGAGCCAATAACTGCCTGTGCTGCTCTGTTACCAGTTGGCTCTCTTTCCAGCTATTTCTGTGAACTACAAAACACCTTTTCACGTTCAGAAGAGGTGTTCTGTAGCCCTGCCCTAGGATGGCAACACTGTTCCTCCATATATGCAGGACAGTTGAGTGAGCTTGGTCACCCTAGGATAGGAAAGGGTGTTACATCTTTGTTTTTGAGTTTTAAATACTCTTTAAAGGTTAAGTTCACTCAAAAAAATAAATAAATGCACATTTTTTTTTTACAGGTAAAGAAAATGTGCATTTATTTATTTTTAGCCTGTAAAGCATTGCACCAGCGATCAGCAGATCGCTGGTGCAATGCAGGTCTCCTGCAGACCTGTCAGTGTATTTGTGTGCCCATACTTCTCATACGGGCAAGCAGATACACTAACAGAAAAAAAATCAACCTACTGCCATGGTGCTGCACAGCGCTGTGGTAGTTCATTGAGAACTACAAGCCGACCTCCGCAAAGGATGTCTGTACTTGTAGTAAATTACTTTACAGCACTCTGTGAATGAATGATGTGGCCGTGGGGGCAGAGCCCCGCACAGCAACGCTGATTTAAAAAACTGACCACTAGTATGGGGAACTTTATGGGGAAGAATCAGGCAGCGGCTGCAGCATTGGGAACATGTGACATGTTCCACCTGAACTTTTCCTTTGCCCTTTTACTGCTGGCGCTGCAAGTACTACAGCACAACATTAACGGGATGTAAACAAATAGCTGCAATTTGGGCAGTACAATGATGCTGTGCAAGGTATGGTATCTCTAAGCAACCAGAAGGATTTATTTATTGCATTTAGATCAATTAAAGGGTAACTCCACTTTCGTGAGGAAAAAATAGCAAATAAAGAAAAAATAATATAGCGCATATCATTGCAACACAAGTCCTATTGTAAATGAATGTCATTAAAAATTACCTTGCCTTTTCAATCTGCAGCTGTGTAATTTTCTGAAAATGCAATGCAATATGACTACCTCAAGGTGTTCTCTACACAATGTGTACAGAACGCCCCCCGGAAATCTCATTTCCTGCTTGTGATTGGCTCACCAATTTTACCAGAAGTCTACACTAAGATACAAGTCAAAATAGTCCTTTTTGGTGAGGTACTTCCATTAGGAAATCACGTCTAAAGGCATGCAGGCCCTGCAATTTTCCTCATTAGTGCCATGCAGGTGCACAGCTGATTGATAATTATGAAACCACTCCCATTAGACTAACTTTCCCACAGGGGTACAGACAAACACACATTGATTTCTTCAGAATAACAATAGGTTGGAATCTGCAACAAAAATTGTTAAAATCCTTGTAATGTACATAGATCACCCAGAGGGAAATGTTTTTTTTTTTTTTTTTGTTTTTTTTTTTTTTTTGTTTTTTTTTTCTCAACAAAAGGGGAGTTACGCTTTAAGGATAACAGTTTTCTCTGGGTTGCTGCACATTGCTGCTCCTTATTTTTTAACTTCTTATATAAGTCCATTACATGCATGAAACCAAGGGAGCTTGCAGGAGCTTTAAATCAGTACAAATGATACAGTTGAATCGTTTTGCAAAATTGTTGCGCTCAAAAACTGTTACAACACTTATAAGCCTCATACACATGGCCACATAACATGCACAGTCCCTCTAATGACATTACCCGGATCTGCTGCTGCCGCATAAAACTGATTTTAGAAGAGGTGGTTGTGTGCTGGGGGTTGCATAAAGCACCTCCATGCTCACTGATGGTAACGCACTTTGAACACATACTACCTGTGCATGGAGTATAAGTTCGTGTTCATGGGGATGCGTTTCGCAACTAGTGGTGCACAGCCGTCTACAGCTGCTTCTCCTAATGCATCTCCATTGGAAACTGTAAGTGGCGGCAGCAAGTCCCAAAGAATATAATTATGCAGGCTCTGCTGTACGGTCGTGTGCATGAAGCCTTAAAGTATGACTCTACACTAAAAGGAAAAAAATCCTAATTGAACTATGTTACAAGAATGTAAGCAAACTTTTTGGTAGATTGATACATTTTTCAATTGCGGTTCCAGTTTCACCATGCCCTTTGGCTGACTTCTGAATGGGAGGGTCTACATTCATGATGGCCAGCTGGGCAATTCTGTGTTCAAATCAGTTAGCTGCAGTGTCTGCTGTGCTTAGGCAGTATCTCACCGAATGTAAAAATCCTGCTACAGGGTAGAGCTGCACGATTCTGGCCAAAATGAGAATCATGATTTTTTTGCTTAGAATAAAGAATAAAGATCACGATTCTCGCGGTGTAACATCTTACAAATACAAAAAAATTGGGATAACAGCACTGTTTAGGTTTTTTTTTGTTTTTGTTTTTTTTTTTTTTGTTTTTTTGAAAGTGTCATTTTTCCAAAAAAATTATGTTTGAAAGACCGCTGCGCAAATGCCGTGTGACATAAAATATTGCAACAACTGCCATCTTATTCTCTAGGGTCTCTGCTAAATATATATATATAATGTTTTGGGGTTCGAGGTCATTTTCTAGCAGAAAATACTGGATTTTTATCTGTAAGCAGCAAATGTCAGATACGATTTAGTCCTTAAATGGTTAAACTAAACTCTTCTATACACGTGAGTTCAACCCTTTGATCATTTGAAACATAGTATATTTTTACTTCTTTTATCAACTTAAGTTGGCTATCTGCCCAGACTCAAGTCGCTCCATTAGAAAAAGGTTCCTGGAGAGACTTCAGACGACTTGCATTGACTTCTATTACAGTCAAGTCGCACTGAGTCACCCTGCAGGTCGGACTCCATTAACTGCACTGAAAATCGCAGTAATGCCTGATGGAGTTTGCAGGGGGGATGAATCGAGATCGCGATTTTAATACGATTAATCTTGCAGCTCTACTGCAGGGGATGCCTAAAATTTTATACAGCCTCTTTTGAAAACCGGTGAATCAGTCATAGAAGCCGTTAATAGTATTTCAAAGGCCATGTTGTACACCAGTAGTTTATAGATGCACTGCCATATTGCAAGGAAGCAATGTTTTCTTTTTCTAAGTTTTTTTCAAGTTTTAGAAAATAAAAATGATGCAGGTTGATGTGGAGAAGCATTTTTAGTAATATTAATATATGAAATGGTTTGTGCAATTAGTGTTCTTTTTTTGGCCAAAGATGAGCTTTCCATTTAGATCACATGCACACAGGACGTTTTTTGACTGTTTTACAGAAGCTGTTTTTAGCTGCAGACGTTTTTTTCTACAGTCAATAAACTCTCCATGTTATCCTATGTGTTCATGCACACACAGGCTGTTATCAGCTGTTTTTAGCAGTGAAGTTTATGAGCTATAAAAAAAACCCAAGACCTGAGGGTTCTGAGAGACATTTTTCAGCTGTAAAAACGTTCAAACGCTCAAAAATGCAGCTAAACGTCGATCCCTGACGTTTTATGACGTTTTAGATCAATTGAGAAAAAAAAAGAACACCGGCCCTTTAAAAATGCGAAAAAAACCACAAAAACGCTGGTAAAAGCTGAAAAAAAAATCACCGATAAGCTACTGACGTCTTTTTAACGTCCTGTGTGCATGAAGCCTAAAAACGCCCAAAAGCGCTGCTCACCAACATTTTTGGACCCATTGAGGGGTAAAAAAAAAAAACGCTAGTGCAAAACACTGAAAAAAACAGAAGAACTCACTGCAAAGCTACTGATGTTTTTATAAAGTTTTTAAAAAGTGTGCAATGAGGCCTTAGTATTGAAAATTGTCTAATAGTGCACATATCTGTGATCAGGAGAAAAGGTGGAAAACAAGCAGGTCCTGGTGAATAAATCCATGCCGACGGTCACCCAGACTCCTCTAGAGGGCAGCACTGGGCCGCAGCAACCACAATACAAGGATGTTCCTATAACGTAAGTCACTTTGAGCTGTTGCCAACTTTTGTATTTGTGCAAGTTAAGACAAATGCCAGATTGTAAACTTAACAGGATTTCTGCCTACATATAACCTCACTGGTGGTGGGTACTTGCTTTAAGTGGCTGATGGGGTGGCAGGGGGTCTGTGTCAGGCTGAGTTACAATTATTATCCAGCAAAACACATGATGAGCGCACCAGAAGATGTAAACTGTGCTGGATAATATATTTTAAAGCTAGCATTTTTGACAATGTAAGATTTTTTTTTTTTTCTTTTCTTTACCTGTAAGTGGTATTAAACGCAAAAGCAAACATTTATTATAATGCAGCTTGCCTAGAAGGGCATTTCCCTCTTTGGAGAGATTTCCTCTCTGTGTCTCTGGGACAGGAAGTAAATGGAAATATTCCCAGGGGAAAATCAATATACTTTAAGAAGCCAATCCATCAGTGTGTTTTATATACCTTTCACTTGTTTAATTTGTCTTGCCTTTCATGTCATTCTGAGCTCATCAGGGAAACAGGTTATGAAGAAATCTATGGATGTGAGCTCAAGTTTGAAAGTAACCTGAAAAGCACACACCACTTTTTTAATTCAACTTACTCCTAGGTATAAGGGGTCCACGGAGTCGTATATTGAAAAAGTCATGATTTCCTCAAATGCAGAAGAAGCCTTCCTGATCAAGATCCTGCTGAGACAAACAAGACGACCAGAGATCGGTGACAAATTCAGCAGTCGACATGGACAAAAAGGTAATCCTTTATTGTGTTTTGTTTTTTTTTTTATTATTATTCTTGTGGGCCCATAAAGTGAAACTCCATGTTTAACCACTTAAGCCCTGGAAGGATTTGCCCTCTTCCTGACCAGAGCACTTTTTTGCGATTCGGCACTGCGTCGCTTTAACTGACAATTGCACGTGTCGTGTGACATTGTACCCAAATAAAATTGACGCTATTTTTTCCCACAAATAGAGCTTTCTTTTGGTGATATTTGATGACCTCTGCGTTTTTCTATTTTTTGCGCTATAAACAAAGAGCGACAATTTTTTTTTAAACTTTTTGCTATAATAAATATCCCCAAAAAAAAAATGTAAAAGAACTCCTTTCTTCCTCAGTTTAGGCCGATATATATTCTTCAACATATTTTTGGTAAAAAAAATCGCAGTAGGCGTATATTGATTGGGTTGCGCAAAAGTTATCACGTCTACAAACTATGGGAATAGATTTATGGCATCTTTATTATTTATTTATTTTTTTACTAGTAATGGCAGCGATCTGCAATTTTTATCGGGACTGCGATATTGTAGCGGACAGATCGGACACTTTTGACACTTTTTTTGGGACCAATGAAATGTATACAGCGATCAGAGCTAAAAATAGCCACGGATTATGGGATAAATGACACTGGCAGGGAAGGGGTTAAACTGTAGGGAGCGATCAAGGTGTTAAGTGTGTTCCCTCAGTGTGTTCTACCTGTGGGGGGGGGGGCTGGGCTGGCAGATCGAACTGTTCCCGATCACTGGGAACATTAGATCTGTCATCTGTCCCCTCACAGAAAGGAGATCCGCCATGTTTACACTGGCAGATCTCCGTTCTGCCTCTGTAACAGGCGATTGCGGGTCGCCGTCAGACATCGAGTCTGTCTGACCCGTGAGCACACTCACTCAGCGGGCAGGAGAGCGTACAGCTTTGGCGATTCATGCAGCAGTGCCAACCTGCCGCTGTCAATTGATAGGCAGTCAGCAAGCAGTTAAGTGATTGCAAAGCTTTGTTTTGTTTCAAAAAAAGTTCTACTTCACCTGCCCTATGCAATGGTTTTGCACAGAGCAGCCCTGATCATCCTCTTCTCGGGGTACCCCACCGGCGCTCCGTGGCCCTCCCCGCGTGCTGAGTGCCCACATAGCAAGCGGCTATTGGTCACCTGCATGTGCTCGTTCCTGAGCCCAATTTCTGCCTGTTCATAAGTCCCTGACCTCCGCTCCCCCTTATCACTGGCTGTGATTGACAACAGCAGCGGCCAGTGGCACTCACTGCTGTATCTGAGCCAACGAGGAGGGAGAGAGCCAAAAGAGCCTGCGCGCTCGTGCACATCGCTGGACCGAGATCGAGTTTTTACTGTACTGTTGTATTTTTTTTTAATTGAAACAGCTTTATTTTCAAATTAAAGCACAAGGTACATTTGACAAACATACGATTGAAACAAAAATTTATCACATAGTATGCTCACTCATAACACCGCATTTTCTAAATCAGATATGTTTAGCAATAAAAGGGCCATTCTCGGCAGGTACTCTTTGTGTATATATTCTCAGGCATACCTTCTGATCAGGGGGTCACTCAAACAGGTCTCAATATTGTCATAGGGTTATATATTCAGCCATATGTGTGTTTCTTATGAATTTTCCAGGTCACATGTTTCCCCGTCTGATAGCCATCTATCCCATATTTTGGAGAATTTGGTAGGGCAGCCTCTATTTTGATATATAATCTTTTTGTATGGGAGGGTGTTATTAACATCTTGTTTCCATTCCTGTATAGTGGGGGGTTGGGCTCTCATCCAGCAGCGAGCTATTGCTTTTCTTGCTATGTATAGTGTTTCACCGAGATCGAGTTTAGGTATGTATTTGGGGGGGGAGAGCTGCATGCAGAAGGTTTTTTACCTGCATCATTTTAAGAAAATCCCCTCCAAGCTAGCCAATTATACAGTGAGGGGAAAAAGGTATTTGATCCCCTGCTGATTTTGTACGTTTGCCCACTGACAAAGAAATGATCAGTCTATAGTTTTAATGGTAGGTTTATTTTAACAGTGAGAGACAGAATAACAACAAAAATATCTAGAAAAACGCATTTCAAAAAAGTTATAAATTGATTTGAATTTTAATGGGTGAAATAAGTATTTGACCCCTTTGAAAAACATGACTTAGTACTTGGTGGCAAAACCCTTGTTGGCAATTACAGAGGTCAGACATTTCTTGTAGTTGGCCACCAGGTTTGCACACATCTCAGGAGGGATTTTGTCCCACTTCTCTTTGCAGTTCCTCTCCAAGTCATTAAGGTTTTGAGGCTCACGTTTGGTAACTTGAACCTTCAGCTCCCTCCGCATATTTTCTATGGAATTAAGGTCTAGAGACTGGCTAAGGACTCCAGGACCTTAATGTGCTTCTTCTTAAGCCACTCCTTTGTTGCCTTGGCCTTGTGTTTTAGATCTTTGTCATGCTGGAATACCCATCCACGACCCATTTTCAATGCCCTGGCTGAGGGAAGGAGGTTCTAAACCAAGATTTGATGGTACATGTCCCTGTCCATCGTCCCTTTTGATGCGGTGACGTTGTCCTGTCCCCTTAGCAGAAAAGGGCCCCCAAAGCATAATGTTTTCACCTCCATGTTTGACGGTGGGAATGGTGTTCTTGGGGTCATAGGCAGCATTCCTCCTTCTCTAAACACGGCTAGTTGAGTTGATGACAAAGAGCTTGATTTTGGTCTCATCTGACCACAACCCTTTCACCCAGTTCTCCTCTGAATCATTTAGCTGTTCATTAGCAAACTTCAGACAGGCCTGTACATGTGCTTTCTTGAGCAGAGGGACCTTGTGGGTGCTGCAGGATTTCAGTCCTTCACAGCTTAGTGTGTTACCAATTGTTTTCTTGGTGACTATTGTCCCAGCTGCCTTGAGATCATTGACAAGGTTCTCCCGTGTAGTTCTGGGCTGATTCCTCACCGTTCTCATGATTGAAACTCCATGAGATGAGATCTTGCATGGAGCCCCAGACTGAGGGAGATTGACAGTTATGTGTTTCTTCCATTTGCGAATAATCGCATCAACTGTTGTAACCCTCTCACAAAGCTGCTTGGCGATGGTCTTTTAGCCCATTCCAGCCTTGTGTAGGTCTACAATCTTGCCCCTGACATCCTTGGACAGCTCTTTAGCCTTGGCCATGGTGGAGAGATTGGAATCTGATTGATTGCTTCTGTGGACAGATGTCTTTTATGCATGTAACAAGCTGAGATTAGGAGCACTCCCTTTAAGAGAGTGCTCCTAAGCTCATCCCATTACCTGTATAGAAGACACCTGGGAGTCAGAAATCTTGCTGATTGATAGGGGGTCAAATACTTATTTCACTCATTAAAATGCAAATCAATTTATAACTTTAAATGCTTTTTTTCTGGATATTTTTGTTATTCTGTCTCTCACTGTAAGAATAAACCTACCATTAAAAGTATAGACTGATTTCTCTGTCAGTGGGCAAACCTACAAAACCAGCAGTGGATCAAATACTTTTTTCCCTCGCTGTATTTAGGGGAGGCTGCAGGGGGAGCTACATGCAGAAGGTTTTTTACCTGCAGCACTTTAAGAAAATCCCCTCCAAGCTAGCCAAGTGTATGTATAGGGAAGCACTTCCACAAAGTTTGTTTCACAGTTTCTCTTTTTTAGATAAAGACAGGCTATTCCATTGCAATTTCTGAAAACTTTAAAACTGAACTCCAGGCTAAACATACAGGTGAAATGCATATATATAGGCGCTACGTTCTCTGTATTTCTGTCCATCCATTCCTGAGATTTTACACAGCCCTGACAGACGACATGCCCAGCCTGGTGAATTGACTTTCCTCTAATGAAGCTAAATAATTTAGCCAGGTTACCTCCCTGTCCCAATTCTGTGACTGGACAGTTAAGGAGCAGCAGCAGATAACATCTGTTCACACTGCTGTCTCCTTCTGTCAGCATCTTCATTATCAAAACATGTGCATGTAGCATACTCATTTGGCTTCTGTTGCTGCCCCTACCACTTACAGCCTAGGTGCTGCTGTATATACTGTATATACGCCTGTGTTTAGTTTAATTGCTCTAGTATGTGTACAATCTAAACTTAATGTGAAAACCCATGTGCAGTAAACGTATGGGCTTTACTTGGGATGCCATATTCTGTGCAACAGGTTGGCTATATTTTGACATAAGCCCTGGACAGACCTTTAGGCTCCATGCACACTGGACGCTATAGGGCTCTTTCAGCGTCGGGCAGGAGAGGCTGCTCACAAAACGTTCTATTTGCAGTGTTTTGTAAGCGGCGTTTAGCGGCTTTTTCTGCGTTTTTTGGCGTTTTTTTTTTTACTTCATTGGCTTCCATTGAGGACTGCAAAAAACGCCAGACGCCGATAAACACCGGCGTTTACCGGCGTTTTTTGGCGTCTGCGTTTTTTCCTTCATTGACTTCCATTGACTGCAAAAAACGCCAGACGCCGATATACCGGCGTTTAGCGGCGTTTACCGGCGTCTGGCGTTTTTTGTGGTCAGGAGAACGACTTTTGAATGCCAATTCAGGGCGTTCAGATAACAGCCCAAAAACACCACTGCTGATAAAAGACAATAAACGACCATGTGTGCATGGACACATAGGATAAAATAAAGGGGCGTTTTTGGGCTGTTAAAAAAAAAAACCCAAAACGACCAAAAACTGTCGTTTTTGAGATACAGTGTGCATGGAGCCTTAGGAGAGGCAGGGAGTCACTGCAAAAACAGGAGATGATAATTTTTTGGAATACGGTTGTCCTGGTAGCAAGTGTGTGAAATTGGAAGGTTTCACAGTTAAAGCGGAACTAAATTCGCCATAATGGTCATCTCAGTGGAGGGTACTAATGGTGTAATAAGCAACATGAGATGCTCAGAAAGCATAATTTCAGTCAAACATTAAGGAAAGAATTGTGCCTTAAAAGATCATTTACACTTGCTTCGGCTTCAACGCACATTAAAGCTTCTACTGCTTCAACAAGCTTTTATGATGTGTTTTTGATGCTTCGGTGGTGCTTGGATGAGGCTTCGGTGGTGCTTCAGTGATGCTCTTTTAAAGCCTAATTGAGGCTTGGTAGATGCCCTGTGTGATGTGTTCATAAGTCACACCTGCAATTTCTCCAAAACAAAGCAAAGCTGAATTAAAGCCTCTCAAAAGCCTCAGGTGCGAGCTTTGTCATAGAGTTCTATGGAGGCTTTGAAGAAGCTTTGAAGCACCACTAAAGCTACATGGGGTATCATTTTTGAAACAAAGCCGAAGCAAAGCAAACACAAGGTGTAAACAGGACTGTAAGCTATCCATTTTATTTAGTGACATGAGCTTTGACTGGCATTGAGAGCCTTTAACAAAGCATGTCTGAAGCCCTGTTTTGAAGCAAGTGTAAACTAGCCCTAAAGATACCTACATCCTATGATGACATATGTAAAAACAAAACCAGGGAAGGGGTTTGGGGCAACAGGATTTTCTTGGTACCGTCATGAGACATCACAGTGTATTAAGGGTCAGTTCACACCACATGCAGTCCAGTGCGTTTTTTTTCTGCATCAAAAACGCATTGAAAGTAGGTTTTATGGTTTTCAATGGCATAGTTCACACCAGTGCAGTCAGTTACAGTGCGTTCCAGTTCCAGAAAAAAAAAAGTAGAACATGCTGCATTTTTTTCTGTACTGAACTGTACTGGAACGCGGTAAAATGCACCGGAAAAAAACAAAAACGCATTGGAACTCACATGTCCTTATTTTAGGTTAAGAAAAAAAGGGGAAAAAACGCATTGGACTGCATCAAAAACGCACTGGAATGCACTAAAAACGCATCAAAAACGTGTATGCAGAAAAGCATCTGGAACGCATTTGGACTGCATTTCTATGGTGTGAACTGACCCTAACAGTTACAAAACACTTGAGATAAAACCCAAAGAAAGGGGGTTTTGAAATTCTCCCTCCTATATGGTTGTACTACACACACAGTGGATTCATTTTGTACCTAGGATATTAGTTCAAGGAAGAGATGTGAATGTAGTCAGTCAATACTCGACATGTTTCACTTCAAGCAAGAACAGTGAGTAGCACATTAATCCCATCACTAAGGCCTCATACACACGGGCGTATCTTTAAAAATAAACAAAACGTCGGGCCCGACGTCAAGGGAAAAAAAATTGGCGTTTTTCGGCGTTGTGCATCGGCGTTAGTGAGTGTCGGCGTCAATAGGTGGTTTTTTAAAAAAAATCATCCCTCTGCTATTTTTCAACCTAAAAACGGCAGCATCAAAAAACGCCGGAAAACGCCGGTACAATATTAGTTGGCGTTTGTTGGCGTTTTGCGGCGTCGGCTTCAAAAAATGCCAAAACGTTACAGCCTCAGAACGCGATGGCTGTGGGTTCTACTTTCAGCTCACTAACGCCGACGCCATCTACAGTTCAAAAACGCCTACATTTTTATGGGGCCATTAACTAACATGGAGAGCTGCAAAAAACGCCAGAAAACGCTGGCGTCAAAAAACGTCCGTGTGTATGAGGCCTAAACCTCACTCCAAATCTGGTAAGACTTGCAGTCAGAGGCAGCAGTACCTTCTTAGATTATTTTACACTGCAGATAGACCGCTATGAGGCTTTTGGCACAGGAAGTGCGCTGCTGTTTTTCAGGAAGAAATCAGGGAAAAAGGTAATTTTTTTCGGAGTATGACTTCGGTACAATATGTAGATGCTCCTTATGGTATAGAAAATCTTCACACTTGAGCGTTATGTTGCACGATGTCCAAAACATAGCACTCAAGATGAAGAATCTCACTCTCAAAGGATCTGTTCACACCTGAGTGTTTTATCAACCATTTTTTTGAAGCTCCAAAAAGTACATGAGCTCCATAGGGGCAGAATGACATAAAATTATTACACAGGAATGTGAAGATTTTCTGTACTATAGGCTGTGCAACAAATGACACCATGAAACTACATGATCAATGCACATTTTTAGCAGATCAAAAACACAAGGTGCAGGTAGGAAGGCTTATAACGCCTTTAAAATTATATGGGGCCAAAAATGCATGGTCACTTGTACAAACATTGATTGACTGCTAAGTGTAAATGATGGGCTTACATTTCAGTACAGGACCACTTTAAGCATCCTATATATTGGTACCGCCTGCTACCTCTTCTCCATTGCAGATAATATAATGTGCAACAGATTTAGCTGTACATGTTGGTTGGGTTAGGCAAATATGGGTATTTGTCATGGGAGCATATTGACGGTAAGAATGCAAGAGCCATATACATTAGAGCTGCACGATTAATCGTATTAAAATCACGATCTCGATCTACCCCCCCAAACCCCCTCCCCCCCCCCGCGATCTGCATTGGGCATTACCGCGATTTTCAGTGTAGTTAATGGGGTCCGACTTGCAGGGCAACTCAGCGCGACTTGACAGTAATAAAAGTCAATGCAAGTGCCTGAAGTCTTTCCAAGTCAGAGCAACCTGAGTCTCAGGGGAGACAGCCAAGTCTGGGCAGAGAGCCAAGTTCTGAGTCACCATTGATACAAAGTAATTTACTTCAAAGGAATGAACTCTGAGTGAACTCCCCTTGTATAGATTTTTGGTTTAACCATTTAAAGACTAAATCTTTCCTGACACTTGCTGTTTACAAATAAAAATCCATTATTTTGTGCTAGAAAATGACTTAGAACCTGTTTGCGCAGCGGACTTTTAAACGCAATTTTTTGGGAAAAATTACCCTTTCAAAAAACTAAACGGTGCTGTTAGCCCAATTTTTTTTGTATATTTAATATATTACGCCGCGAGAATCGTGAGAGAATGGTGATCTTTATTCTATGCAAAAAAATTGTGATTCTCATTTTGGCCAGAATCATGTAGCTCTAATATACATACAGTACATAGTAGTGCATTTTTCCGTTATGGATTATTATTTGAACTAATTATTTATTTTATTATTAACTAAATAATTATTTGAACAGATGAATGGTTAACCATGAATCACTAACTCTCAGCAATAGCTCATTCATTGGTAATTTCTATGTAATAAAGGCCTAATATTGCTTCACTCTGCGGATGAAATTTGCCACCACCCCACCTTGAAGATTTTGGATATTCGACTTTAATCACATTTGCTATATAGCATGGAACACGTTAAATCCAACGGAGAAACTGATCCGTTTTAACTACTTCCATATCGCAGGCCATCCTGGGCTTTCAGTGGTGATACCTGAATGATGGGTGCAGCTACAGGCATCATCCAGATATCATAATTTTTTTCAGCCTGCGATTCCCTACACCATAAGAACAATCATAGTGGCTGTTTAACCACTTGATCGTATTTATCGGCAATGGGAGGGGACTCCCCCTCCCACCGCCCTCCGGTGCTTCTCCCGACTCACCTGTGCGATCTGAGAGCCAGAGAAGGAATCAGCCAGCGCCCAAGACCTCCTCTGTAATGCTACACATATAACCGGTACTTTTTAATTTTTTTACAGAAGTTGGCGCCATACCAGAAGTTGCGCAATTTTAAAGCGAGACATGTTTGGTATCCATTTTTCTCCTTAGTTCATTGAAGGACACAGCGCCTCCTTAATTTTGACCAGTGGGTTATATCGCTTCTGCAAGAGTAGAGCTAGGCAGAACATAAAACTTGGCTACGTCCCATGGGCCATCCTCAGTCCCTATATAGCCCCCTCCCTGCTCCAGGTACTCAGTTTTTTCTGTTTAGTCAGGACCTAGCTCCTTGCTGGGACCTTTTGGGTCCTAGCAATTTTTTATTTTTTCTTCCTTACATGCGTCTCCTGGGAGAGCTACAATCAACTGCTGGGCTGGGCGATGGGCTGGATAATCTAGATCTAGTGGTCTCCCCAGTGCAGCCAGTGAGCGCATGCAGACTGCAGCTATGCGCTAGGTTGGCCGTGACATAGCCTCAACGAACGGAGGTTGGCCCGTGAGTTAAACGTCTCGCAGGGTCGCATAAGACCGGGCTCTGGTCCGAGTTGCAGTGTCCCCCTGGCCGACAGCCCCCCAGAGGCCCCTAGGTGCATGCCCTGCTGTGTAGTGGTTTAGGGGCCCCAGTGAAGAGTGCACAGCAGAGTCCCCTATGTGTTCATCCTGCCTAGTGGGGTACAGTACCTTTGTGGGTCCCCTTGCAGAGAGAGAAGCAGAGAGGATCCAGGCAGCATGCTTCAGCATGTCAAACAGCTGGCAGCCATCTTGGAGAAGTCCGATGACCTCACGGCAGCCATTTTCAATTGGTTTCGCTGGTCTCCGGCTGGTGGCCATTTTTGTGTAGCCTGATGTCATGGTGGCCATTTTGTGTTAGTCTACTTAGACGCTGGAGGCCTGGAGGAGTGGAGATGCCGGGGCTCCTCCTCTATCTTTCTCCTCTTCCTGCCCTGGAAATATGAAGTGGAATAGGTTGCTGGGTCTGAATGGCGGCGCTCCTCCGGTGGTAGGGTGAGTCCTTGGAGGTCCCTGTGATCTCTCTCCCTGCTGACAGGTACCCTGAGCATTGGGGGATCCCTTAGTAGTGTCAAAGAAATCTTTTTGCACTGCAGGGTCTTCCCTTTTTCCTGATGGAGCCTCAGGGTCACATCTCCCCCTCTGACTCTCTCATGGATGTGGCAAGTCCCTCAGAACCCCAGCTTCCCATGGCTGCGCTGACGGCGGACCTAGAGTCATTTGTATACTGGGTGGAAGTAGCATGTGGGCAAGGGCCTAGGAGGAAGTTCCCCCGCCTTTCCCTGCTCAGTCTGTCTCATCTGATCCAGAGCCTAATGCCGCTGGGGACGTGGCCCGTCCAGCAGGGCTTAATATCATGCTCCCGGACCCATCCAATAGTGAGGATGAATCCCCCACGGTCACAGCAGCGAGTGAAAAAGCGCTGGTAGACGCACTTATTACTGTGGTACGTGAGACTTTAAAAATGGAGGTTGCGGCTGGTGTGGCTACAGATGTTGCTGTGGCTTTTGGTACGCATAAGTCACCTCGTGCACCAAAGGTATTTCCTTACCTGCCTTATTTTGATCTTGGTTTATCTATAAGAATGGGAACAACCAAAGTCACCATTTGCCATACATTGCACCTTTGAGGAATCCCTTATAAAAAAGTGGACCAGTCCACCAGTGGTGGACCCTCCTGTTTCCAGGTTGAATAAAGCAAACATGATTCCGGTAGAGGATTCCCTGTCCTTTAAAGACCTGGCTGATAGGAAAGCGGAGTCTGTGGTGCGCAGCATGTTCACTATGGCAGGTTCAGCAATGCGACCGCTCCTGGCTTCGGCTCTGGTGTCTCAGACACTAAATGAATGGACCAAGCTTTTGCACCAAGGTCTTGGGAATGAACAGGTTCTTGCTGCTTATGTTGATTTGACGGACCAGTTGGTCCAAGGACTGCAGTTTGTATGTGCTGGGGAGGGGGGACATCTTCGCTGGCTTATGGCCTCGTGGACCCCTTTCATGAGCGCCAAGGAGATCCACGAGATGAGTCCTTTGGGGGTTCCCAGAAAGTGGGGCAAGGTTTGTCCATTTCAGATTTAGTCCGTGAATCTCCTTGTGCGGATATTAATCCTGCAAGGGTTCGGGTGACGTCCGGACTACCTAAGGTCCTCCCTATCCCTGTCTAGGGAATTGGATTACCTGGGTCTGATTTACTTTCTGAACAGGGGGGTCCTTCCTCTGGACAAACTTCAGGGACCACAGGCTTCAGCAGGTTCGGCTCCACAGGAGGATACAGAGATTCGTGGCGAGGTCACGTGTCCCTCTGGGTCAACACCTTCCTCTTCCACTGTGCCTGCAAAGGATCGAGGGCAGAAGTCTTCTGGTCATTCTGGTGGCTGTAAACGTCTCTTGGGGGATGTCTCTTAGAGAGGGCTGATCTTCCATCCTGCTTTACAGTCGCTGGTTTTAATAGCTTAGCTATTGAAAGCCAGGTACTGAGGGATAGAGGTTTGTCAGGATCAGTGATCCCTACTATGTTGAAGGCGAGGAAGTCGACTTTTAGCAAGATATACCAACGTACGTGGAAAGCGTACATTTCTTGGTGTGAGTCAATTGGCGCTCATCCCCTCTCCTTTTCTATAGCTCGGATATTGACCTTTCTTCAGTGGGGCGTTGAGCAGAGGTTGGCCTTGAGTACCATCAAGGGTCAGGTGTTTGCCATAGCGGTCTTCTTTCAGCGACCCCTAGTCATTCACTCTTTAGTTCTTACCTTTATTCAAGGAGTCCGACATGTGGATCCGCCTGTACGGTCCCTTTTGCCGCCATGGGATTTGAACTTGGTACACTCAGTTCTCCAGAACCTCCATTCGAGAATATTTGGGAGATTCCCTTACCTACGTTGTCCCAGAAGGGGGCATTCATGGTGGCTATTACATCCCTTAGGGTGTCAGAGTTGGCGCCATTATCTTGTCGTACTCCCTATTTAGTGGTCCCCAGAGACAACATGGTTCTTCATCCCTGTCCATCGTTTCTACCTAAAGTGGTCTCGGACTTCCATTTGAATGAGGACATTGTGCTGCCGTCCTTGTGTCCCAAGCTGGCTCATCCCAAGGAATTTGTTTTGCATACCTTGGATGTGGTTCGCGCGAATCGGGAGTATCTGGCAGCCACCGAGTCCTTTCGGAGGTCAGACTCACTTTTTGTGGTTACACAAGGACCAAGGAAAGGGCTGGCTACATCTTCGTCTACCATCTCCAGTCATCAAGCATTAATATCACAGGTGTGCAAGGCGGCCAATTGGTCGTCGGTGCATACTTTCACCAAACTCCATAAAGTAGATATTTTGGCATCTGCGGATGCTTCTTTTGACCACAAAGTTTTGCAGGCTGCTGTTTAAGAGGGGCTGTTCCCTCTTGAGGGGTGTTTTTCCTTTCAAATTTTTATTTTCAGATAGCGCTCTTGTGACCCGGTTAAGGCTCCTGTGTCCTGGTTAGGGCTCTTGTGGTTAGCCTTGGGTTATTTTCCCCACCCCTCATTTTATGTTCACACTGCTTTGGAACGTCCCACTGGTCAAGATTAAGGAGGCACTGTGTCCATTGATGAACTAAGGAGAAAATAGGATTTTTGTACTCGCCCTAAAATCCATTTCTCCGTGTTCATCGACAGACACAGCACCCACCCCTCTATGAAGTTTTAATACTTCTAATACTGCTTGCTACTAAACGGAGTACCTGGAGCAGGGATGGGGATATATTGGGACTGAGGGCGGCCAATGGGGCGTAGCCAAGTTTTATGTTCTGCCTAGTCCTCCTCCTGCAGAGGCGATATAACCCATTGGTCAAGATTAAGGAGGCGCTGTGTCCTTCGATGGACACGGAGAAATTGATTTTACGGCGAGTACAAAAATCCTATTACTTGGTGTAACATCATCTGTCACATTATACAAAAAAATTGGGCTAACTTTACAGTTTTGTTTTTTCTTATTCTTGAAAGTGTTTTTTTTTTTCCCAAAAAAAATTGCGTTAGAAAAATTACTGGGCAAATACCGTGTGACATAATAACTCGCGATGCCCACCATTTTAATCCCTAGGGTCTCTGCTAACAAAACAATATATATGATGTTAGGGGGTTCTGAGTAATTTTCTAGCAAAAAAATGATGATTTTTACATGTAGGAGAGGAGTGCTGGAATTTGTGGGTATGGAAGTGGTTGAAATGGACCTAGGGTCTTAGAGTGTTGGTTTAATGTGGTGTAAACCTCAGACATGATGAATGAACAAAGCATATCCCTCTATTGTCTGTGCTTGTCTCAATTAAGAACACTAAGTAATTTCTGTCTGCTGCTTCATTTCTCTGCTATGAGCATGAGTCACTTCTGACAAGTTTTCCTGACACCAAGAGAAAATGGTGACAGGGGAGGGACCTCCAGCTGATTCACAGCCTCCACTCTGTTGTGCTGTGTGAGTGGAGGGGGTGTCCCTTCTCTCCAATCAGCTCTCAGAGCTCTCCTCACTGAGCTGTGCAGAATGTAACTTCAGCTCTCTACCCCCTTTATTTTGACAACTTAGCCAAGCTTTGAATTCTGGATTTTGAATGGCTGTAGAGAAGATAAAACTGCAGATAAACAGGTAAGACTTATGTAGGAGGATTTGTTTCATTTCTGTGTATAAACTCAACTGAGGCCAGTCACTTCACTGGGTATATGGAAGGGTTTACAAACATTTTATGTGTAGTTTGGTTTACAAAAAGATGTAAGGCAAATGGGTGGCCTAGACAAGGTAGCAGTTTTGGGCTCCCACCATCTCTACAATTGACATAGATAAGGATTGCAGTAGACATATAGAAGATGGCTCATTTGCATGGTCTGTACTGGCATGATCCCATCAGACAAAAATTGCCATCCTTCCTTGTGAAATGACAGGCAGATACAGTTTGGCTGATTGTGCCACCCCCTGTCTTCAGGAACAATGAAGACTGTAGCTGTGCGGCCTGGACATCAAATGGACCCTGAACTCCTGCGCACAGTATGTCCTAAATCAGGAA
>BLSH010170685.1:2107335-2121531 GCA_018402905.1 Glandirana rugosa
TGTCGCCAAATTGTCCTGTCCGTCTGTCTCACGTGTACGAGTCGCAGTATAGGTCTCCAAAAGAAACCCTTTATCTGTATACGTACAACGTCTCCAACTTCCCCACCCCCCAGTCGGACAGTCACGAGTCTGGTATGCGGCGTGTGACGTAGTCTAATCCGACGTACTGAGCAGGGTCTTTCTTCGGAGAAGATTTCTACTACGTGTTCTTTCGGGCGTTTGTTAAACGACTTCTGTTCGTCTGATTCCTGTACCTAATGACCTTGACACAGGACACCAGACTACTCTGGTTCTATTTGAATAAACTAAGTTTACCACAGTTCGCACACACCACCGTTGGTCCACTCCTCATGTTTCTGTTCACACAGAACGGATGTCAGTTGCTGACAGGCTGACCCCCCACCCCTTCAACCTCTGCAACATGCATATGTCTATTTCCCAAAGAAAACCTCTGGATATGACGCTGAGCATGTGCACTCTGTCTGCCTGTCCTGTTAAACCGCTGTATGGTCTTGGCCACCGTGCTGCAGCTCAGTTTCAAGGTCTTGGCAATCTTATAACCTAGACCATCTTTATGTAGAGCAACAATTCTTTTTTTTTTTTTTTTTGTTTTAGATCCTCAGAGAGTTCTTTGCCATGAGGTGCCATGTTGAACTTCCAGTGACCAGTATGAGAGAGAGAGATTGATAACACCAAATTTAACACACCTGCTCCCCATTCACACCTGAGACCTTGTAACACTAACAAAGTAACATGACACAGAGGAGGGAAAATGGCTAATTGGACCCAATGTGTACTCACTTTTGTTGCCAGCAGTTTAGACATTAATGGCTGTGTGTTGAGTTTTGAGAGGACAGCAAATTGACACGGTTATACAAGTTGTACACTCACTATATATATATATATATATATATATACATATATATCACTCACATGTTGAACATATTGGCATTGAACTTCCAGTGACCAGTATGAGAGAGAGAGATTGATAACACCAAATTTAACACACCTGCTCCCCATTCACACCTGAGACCTTGTAACACTAACAAAGTAACATGACACAGAGGAGGGAAAATGGCTAATTGGACCCAATGTGTACTCACTTTTGTTGCCAGCAGTTTAGACATTAATGGCTGTGTGTTGAGTTTTGAGAGGACAGCAAATTGACACGGTTATACAAGTTGTACACTCACTATATATATATATATATATATATATATATATATATATATATATATGAAGTACAAATATTGAGCAAGCAAGAAGCCCCAAAATTGGAGCACCATGTCCATAATTATTTTAAACAAAAAATAAAGAAACCAGAAAAGGGTTTCAGGGACTTTTTAGGTGCTCCATAATAAATGCAAAACCACACTTTTTTTTATATTTATATATGCACACACATATACATACACGCACACTTTATCGTTTTAGCCTATGATATGTCTTTTTTTTTTTTTAACTTGTTATAATGAATTGTAGCAGACCTTTAAAAAAAAAAAAAATTATACAAGGTAGCTGGGCCAGTCCACTACTTTAAAAAAAAAAAAAACATTTTTTCCCCGTCTTTCCAGCCAGCATGAATTGAAATCCTCCCTTCTCCACCCATTTAATACCTCTAGGCATCAGTGCTCACCCCTCTGATCTGCAGATCTTTGTTGGAGGTGCTAATCCGTTTTCACATGACAGACTGAGAAATGCTCTTAAAGAGCAGTCATATATTGGTTTCTTTACATCAAAGCCACAGCAGACTCTCTCTTATTCTCCTTCACGTTGTACAACTTTAGAGGAAAGGCTCCAAAAAGAAAATCTGGGTGTTTAGGAAGCTGATTCCTTATCTGGCATTCACAAAGTGTGTAGGTCTTTTAGAAAAGCTTGCAAGCCAGGGAAGGTGTTGGTTTTAGAGACAAATTCCTTTCTGTCTTTTGGCTAGAATACGTTGCATGTAAGGATTGATAGCTGCGAGTGATTCTTTTTGGTTTGTTCATTTGCAAAGCGTTATCTATTCTAATGGTCTCAAATGTTTTTTTTTAAACTTCTATTCCTTTAACAGCGACTGTCCACCCAGGGGTAATTTTTTTTTTTTAAGTTATAGGCTACTGGGTGACTTACCCTCAGATCTCTTGTACGTCTTGGGGACTCAAATTGCAAGATTTCTACTCCTTTCCCCTACCCCATACAGTTTTTGGGCTCTTCCCCCAACCATGATAAAAGTGTGTGTGTGTGTGTGTGTGTGTGTGTGTCAATGATAAAGAAAAGGAGACTTACCCAAAAAAGTGCTCTTCTTACATAAAGAGTATCTTCTAGTGGGGAAAAATAGTCTGTGAGGATTGGCTGGATGTATCCAGTGAGGAGGCCCAGGCATTGGGCATTGCACTGTGTGTGTGTGAGGGCTATAACTTGAGCTCTGCTACCCTATTCTGTGCTGGTGAACGAGGTCAGTGTTCTGATTCCAGTAGATTAAAGTATATGCTAGCTGATATCACGTATCAGACAATTGCTGCTGATCTCCCGCAGCCTCTTTGGAGCAACTTCATATCTATATAAATGCTCTCAAGTGGTGACCCCATGATATATCCCAGGGGGCTCCTAACAGTAACAGGGGACCATGCTTGCACAATGTGTGATGAAACAATTACTTGCAATCTCTATTGGCAGTATATGTGACAGGATGACGACACAGCATCACGGGGAGACTCTGTTCACCCTATAACAAGAAAAGGAGGGGGATTTACCCCTCCAGGGGGAGGTGCTGTACTCCATTCTATGCATATTATGTGTACTGGAGACCTTTCTATATTCAGGGGGCCTGATCGGGAAGTTTGCAAATGCTAGTAAGCTTTACTAATGGAGCCCATGTGAGGGGAGGAGCTTCTTCCCTAAAGAAATGAGCATTCAAGTCAGTGGTCTAATCCTGCAGTGGAAACTACAATGGAAGTGCTCACAGGTGAACTAACAGCAGGTAGATGGAAGGTTAATCTTCTTTTATTCCGAGCAGCTGTTCACTTTTAGCTTCTAGTAGCTGGGTCAGGTTAACACATTTTTGTCCCATTATCATAGTCACTTTGGACAGTATCTGCCCCTCTGCATATCACGATTTCATATGGCTACATGTATGGATGTGATATCATAGATATAACGTAGCTGAACTTGTTAATCTGGCAACATGTTTTAGATGAGTTCCTGGGCTAAACCTAGACAAAACCTGTTAGGCTGGTTTCACATGGCCGTGTACTTAAACAGACTCTGTGTGCTCAGCGGAGATCGCTCCACTGATCCCCGCTGTGCCTACAGATGATGGATCCGTCTCTGCTCTCTGTGCAGGGACGGATCCGTCAGAGCCCCCGCTCTCCGCTATGGCAAATTGGATGACAACGGATCCGCCTGTCCGTTGTCATCCAATCCGCAGATGGATGGAAAAATTGTGTTTTTCTCCGTCACACTTTACGGAACCGGATCAGAGAGCGACAGGTGTCAACAAACATGTCTCTGCTGACATTCGTCACTCCATAGGGTTGCATGGAGTGTCCGTTCAGGTCCGTCTGAAAAAACGGACAGGTGGACCTGAACGGAATGTCCGTGTGAAAGGGGCCTTAGATGATTGCTCGTTACTGCCTGCAGGTGTCTGATATATCAGCCTGGAAGTGTAATCAGTCTGACACCTCTTCTATGGGTGTCAGCCGCTTCAATTTACCTCTAGGTCTGTATTCATTTAGATCTTTAGAAGCTGGAAGTCTTGGTCGGCCTCCTACCTGAGTGCGGGCTGGATAAAAGCATTCAGGTTTACTTCATTGGTGGAATCACAGTGTGTGTATGTATGGTTAAATTCTAAAGCTGACCGAAGGTCAGCCTGCATTTGTAGGAGTCTAGGTCACTTATAACCCAGCCTCCTCCTTCTGGCTCTCTCGGCTTTTCCCGGGAAAGTTTCCTCACCCTCCCGTCCCCTATTTTATGGTTCATACTCACTATCATTCTAATTGGGTAGCCCCCTTAAGGCATACTGACCTTGTGACCACGGCACACCTCAGCTCACTGTCCAGGCACCATGTCATTCCATTTCCTAGACACCTTAAGATTCCGAGTACAAATATATATTTGCTTCTATTCTGATTAGAACTTTTGGATGTGTTTATGTCTGGGGTGGAATCTGTACCTAACCTAGGTTTCTGCTGCACATTCCAATTGAGGTGCTCAACTTTTTAAATTTATATCATTGAGTGCACCCTGATTGATCCTCCACTGCTTAGATGAAATGGACTGCATCCAGAGAATACTATGGTATATGGTTGTGCTTAGTTTCTGCTTTGTGTGTATTTCTTGGATGAATACACTATAAATCTTTCCCATATACATGGCTCATAATCATGCTTTGACAGTATGGGTTTACACAACATTTAAGCTTATGTTTGTGTTCTTGTCTATTACATTGCATTGGGCTCCCTTCACTGCAGAGCATACTGCATATATGAAGGTCTCTATTTTGCCTCTATGAATGGGTTAGGGTTTGCTTTCTGGCTTAGGCCTCATCTGCATAGGCTTCTGAATTGTAAGTTTCTTATATGTATATACCCTTTCCCTGCCTTCCGGGGTTGTCTTTATGTAGTTCTTTATGTGGACAACAGGGGGTTGTTTGGTTTAGGAATTAAACCTGCTGAGACCTGGCTAAGGGTATCTTTATGAAGTCTCACACCTGATGATAGGTATAATTTACAACCTCTTCCCTCTGTATGGAATTTTAGGTACAGGCCTTGTGGCAAGCATTGCATAATTGGTTGTCCTTATATAAATACCTCATTCCTGGCTTTGGGTGATGTGTAATATACATATACATGTTATTTTAGAGATGACATATTGTATGTTATACATATAGAACTGTTACTGTTGGCAGATTATGGGTGTGGTTTGACATCGGCTTCCTTTCAAAATCTGGTTGCCAGTAGTGGTTTCTACAGATGTGAGTGCCCAGGGTTGGGAGGCCCATTTTCAGGGGCACTGGGCTCAGGGTGCATGGCCGCCACTTTTGAGCAATACTTCGTCCAGTGCAAGAGATTTAAGGGCAGTGACGGAAACCTTAACTACATTCAAAACTCCATTAAGGGGCAAGCATCTATAAATTCTTTCAAACAAATATAACTACGGTCTGGTATATAAACAATCAAGGGCGGTACAAGAGCTGGATACGCTCACCCAGTCCTGGGGAGATTCTCTAGTTTATACCTTTCCCCCCTTTTGACTGATAAAGGTAATTTGGAAAATAAGGCTCTCGACGGCAAAAGTAATCCTGATTGCCCCCTTCTGGCCCACCGGGCTACTCAGACTGAGTGTGGCTGATCCCTGGAAGCTTCCTCTCTCCCCAGACCTCCTACATCAAGGGAAAATGTGCACATCCGCAGTTACACCAGTTTTCACTGACAGCATGGCTTCTGAAAGGGAATTACTCTTAAGAAAAGTGTTATCCCAGAAAGTAATCGAAAAACAATTCTAAACAGTGGAAGCAAATGACCAACGCCATCTACAACCAGGAGTATCTGGTCCAGTCATTCCAGCTGTTCTCAACTTTCTTCTTCCTGCTTTTTGGATGTTTGCTTGGCAGAACTAGGCTTGGTGGTAAGATTTTTGGCTGCTATAGGTCGCAAAACCAGGCCAACAAAGTTCTCTTCCTGGGATCTCTCTGTTGTACTAAAATAAACTTTAGTAAGGATCCTTTTGAACCTCTAGAAGACATGTGCACTAAGATGCTAACCCTCAAAAAAAAAAAAAAGCTCTTGGTGGCTCTAGTGTCGGCTAGGCAAATAAGCGAGATCCAATCACTCTCAATTGCGGAGCCCTATTGTGTCATCCTTCTGGATAAAATCATTCCGGCATTTTCACCTAAGGTGGCCTCACACCTTCACTGCACAATTATCATTCCATCTTTCTGCAATGACCCTAAAAACGGAAGTGGAATTCAACAAAGTTGGTCTTGGAAAGGGAGTTAACGGGTAATAACTCTGATTTTCTGGCTTTTATATAAGGTGTATTGGTGCAAAATATTATCGGTGAACTAGGATCTTTGCATTTTTTTCTACTGATCAAAATGCGGTGCTTGTTTACGCACCTTTGTGTACATAGCAAGCAACTTGCTGTGGGGGCACCAGAGCAGGGATCGCTGCAGCTCCTCATCTATTCACTGGCTGTGATTGACAGTAGTGGGGGCCAATGGCTCCCGATGAATACGAGACCCAGTAGAAGCTTAGCTCCTGTGCACATCGCTTGATCGAGAGGGGGGGCTCAGGTAAGTATTAGGGGGGCTGGGGAAGATGCTGCACACAGAAGCTTTTTTACCTTCATGCATAGAATGCATAAATGTAAAAAAAACCTTGAGCCTTTACAACCACTTTAAGATTTTTTTGTTGTGAATAAACTAAAGCTTGGCAATACATGGATTGATAGTCATCCAGTTCCTTCTGAGTTTAGATTTTTGTATAGAGGTGTTCCCATTCTGGCTCGGTGATTTAAAGGATTAGGTCATCTGCACCGTGAAGTAAAATACACCATTCATTCAAGGGTGCCCTGTATTTTCAAAAACACCTGTGTAACATTAAAATGTTTAATTTTAATTTCATTGCCATACCTGTAGAGTAGACCCACTGGGGTATATTTACTAAAACTGGTGCACTCCGGATCCTGGTGCAGCTCTGCAGCGGACTTGTTCAATGAAGCTTTGGCTATAAAATCTGGAAGCTGATTGGTTTATATGCAGTGTTGCACAAGATTTTGAGCTCTCCAGTTTTAGTAAATAACCCCACTGTGGTTTAACCATAGCCTGGCTGAAACGCTGCCACTGGGATCGATCAGAACCATCCCTCCCTTGGTTTGGGCCACCCAGTACATTGGGTTTGCCCCCAGCATCACTGTATGAGTGCTCTCCTGCAACAATCCCAAAAAATCTTTTTAGCACTCTTTAAAAAATAGAACAGCAGTCCAAGGTAATATTTCCATGTTGGTTTAACAGAATTTTATGTTTTGTTCATAATGGAAGGTGAACAAATAAATAAAATGTAATAAAAAAAATAGTGCAAAATAGCAGTGCACTTCCCCTGCCTATGCACCCTGGTTTTGCAGCCTCATAGATTCAGATCTGCAGTTTGAGAGCTAAGGCTCTGCTGCTTCGGAATACTAGGCTTTGGAGACATTTAGTGTCATCACTACTGTGCTGCTCTCTGTTCTCCTAGCTGGAGCCGAAGCTCTACCTGAGGACCGTCAGTGCATGGAACACCCTTTGTGTGCTTCTTTCATTCTTTGGATCTGGGCTTTCTCCACCTTGTTTGTTGCTTTTTGTATATTCCACAATTAGTCATCTGATCACAAGTCAACAGTGGGGCAGCTCTGACATAAGGAAGCAAAGCCTTGCTTTTTACCAGGATGGCAAGAATGGCGGCATGTGTCCTGGCCCTGGTGGTTGTCAAATTATTTGTAGTTTGTGAATCGATGCGGACACACAGGGGATACCTTCAGCTGCCATTGTGCCCTTGCTGGGTGTCCTAATCTATCAAACTGCTATATGTGCTCTAATTTCAGAGATTTGTAAAAATTTATAGCGTTGGGACCGCAATAAACTCGGGTGTCTTGACGTGGCCACTGTGGCTTACACATACACTATATTGTCAAAAGTATTAGGTCACCTGCCTTTACATGCACATGTACTTTAATATGGCATCCCAGGCTTAATCCATAAGGTTGAATATTGAGTTGGCTCACCCTTTGCAACTATAACAGCTTCACCTCTTCTGGGATGGCTGTCCACAAGGTTTAGGAGTGTGTCTATAGGAGAGTTTGGCCATTCTTCCAGAAGTGCATTTGTGAGGTCAAGCACTGATGTCCCGGCACACACGAGTTATGCAGTTTTACACTATGGAGACTTCTTTTTCTTTTATGGCTTGATCTATGTTCTGGAAATCCTTACTGCTTGGAGTACCTTGGTCATTGTGTTATTCTATAACCACTTGGTGGAGTTGTATATACCTATACTGGAACGTTACTCGTGATTGTGGAGAAGTATATGAGGATCTATTCTACCATTCAGTTGGATGCCAATTAATGATTCCTCTATGCACAAATTTTCTGCTTTCTGGTAAGCATTTGGTGTATCTGGTGGTGGATTTTCACCTGGTGGCGGTCACTGGACACTATTTGTATATGATGCTATGAATATTGGACAGTAATATTTGTGGTCAAAGTCTGATAATAGCCGAAACATGAACCCCCTATGCACCGCGACCTGATGTGTGCCATGGTCGCGCCGGATAGTATGCCTATAAGAGGGCATACCCAGAGTATTGAGTATTTGACCCAGGGAATGGGAGGGTGGGTCCAGTCAGAACGCCAACAAGCTTATGAAGCCCTGACTCCTCCCACAAATACAGGCCAGCCTTAAAATTGTGATCAGAGTCTGATAATAGCCGAAACATGAACCCTCTATGCACCGCGACCTGATGTGTGCCATGGTTGCGCCGGGTAGTATGCCTATAACCAGGTGCATGCATATATAGAGACATACATACACGGCTTGAGTTAACAAATCTTTTCATATATCTTATTTGCGATGCAACCCTCCTTTTGCTTATAATAAATATAGGTGATATCGATACCGATGTCGAATGTAGTACAGATATTAAAAAGTTATTTTTACATAGCATTCGTCTACATACACCTATTACACCTACACCACACCAGCAACTATGAAATTAATCTACCATATATATATTTTCTATCCTTCATAGGAAAATTAATTGCAATCTCCCCCCTCCGCACCAGGGAGGATTGAGTGTGGCCTCTTGTAAGCTCCCAATCTTGGTGGGGCGCTTGACCCTGGGTGGTTGGTCGGGATGACCGTGGACCAAGTATATGCGGCCTTTTTACACTGCACTGTCGAATAAATTTTAAACCAATGCTCTGGATGATGGGATCTCGCATTTTAAAAACCATTTTGCAGCTCTGTAAGTGTTGGATGTAATCACATTATAAGTATTCATTGTATTTTATATGATTCTAATTTCCATATATCTTCTAATACTGCAGAAGGGACAATGCCCCCAATCCCCTTGAGGAAGGCCTAGACATCACTGAAGGGCCGAAACGCGTAGGGGACCTTATGGGGACCCTATGTGGCACATAGCCGCACAGTTTGTCATTTTCCCTCCTTTTATGTTGCAAGTGTTTGTTTGTAATGCATGTCCCATTGATGCACAACCAGAGCTCCTTTTTTATGTATTTCCCACTTAATTTTTCATGATCTTATGTCAAGCGGAAATCAATAATAAATAAAAAATTGTAAGATTTTCTACAAAATTGTTTGAACTTGTTTATATATATTTTTTTCACTGCCACTAAACCCTTAAATGGGGAAAATTTCTCTAGATGTATGCCTATAAGAAGGCAAAAATACACCAACTAGGAATGAATGCAATCATGTTTATTGGAAATGTACAACTAATTAACCAAAGAAACGAAAGCACGCCTAACCTCTTCCTGGGGATCGGGAATATATCTGCTGTAGCAGGAAGAACTCCAACGCCCCATGTGTTTGATTACGTGAGTTGGGACCCCTTGTTTAGAGGCTGCAGAGGCTGCACCAATTCTGAAGGAATGACCTGAAAACTGTTTAGGATTGAAACCTAAATTGGCAATTAAAATTCTGATGTGGGTTATGAATTGCTTGGAGGTGAGAGGCTGCGCAGGAAAAGTGAGTAATGGGGAGCTTCAGAAAACATGGAGAGCTGACCCAGCACTTCCACTGGACACCAGGAGTTGTTAGTTTTGAAATATTTAACCACAAAACCTCGACCTATCTGTTTGTTTTTTTTGTTGGGGAGTTGTAGCAGGAAATGGTCAACCTGTCTGGTAAGACTACTCTTAAGTAGCACTGGAGCATGGCAGCTGGCCAGAGATACTTCCCCTGGTCTGAGAAAACCGTAAAAGCTCAAATAGATAGCAGGTTTGAGGACTAGGCTGGGACCGGTACCAAAAGGAGACAGGATTAACCGATCGGACATTCCTCGGAACATCTGACCAGAGATTGGTAACCGTGCGAGGGGTGACTGTCCCTGCTTCCGCTGTATGCCTTTTAATTTGGCCTTGATAGGGTGAGAGGCAAAAATCTACGGTTTGTCAGGGTCCTGTAGAGACCTGAAGTGCTGGATACCAGCTAGGTAAAGTTTGATGGTGTTGGATGACAGAGACAAATGACTATGGCAGTAAGCAGCAAAAGACATTAAGTACTTGACTTCACCAGGAGACTTGCATGGATATAGAGTCTGAAATTTCGTAAAGCATTTCCACGCGGTCTCATAAGCTTAGTGTGTTTCTGGACAGTGAAGAATTTACCAGGCTCATAGCCTGCACCCTGAAAGCGTCTAGTCCATTAAGAGAAGGGAGTAAGCCGGGACTGGTTTGCCACCCGGATCTGCTTCGGGAAGCTGCACGAAAAAACGTGGGAAGTCAAGACGAGATGAGGCATCTGCTGCCCCATTGAAATGACCACTGATAAATTCCCCCTAAAAATGAAATTTGTACTTCAGGCCTAACCATGTCAGCCTGCGCATGAATAACATGATAAGCAGCGAACTAGACCTTCCTTTTGTTGAGGATGTCGGCTGTGGCTGAATTATCCGTGAAAAATAACACTGTTTGGCCAGACCATGAGTGCCCCCAGGTAACTGCTGCGGCCACTATAGGATAGATTTCAAACAGTGCCGATATTTGCAAGAACTGGGGTAATTTGACCACCTCCTGAGGCCATGGACTAGCCAACCACTGACTACCAAAAATAGCTGCAAAACCCACAGAAGCCGCAGCGTCAGAAAAAATTCTAGGAGAGGTGTCCGTCGGAGGATTGACAAACATAGAAATGCCATTCCAGTCCTGCAAAAATTGGTCTCACATGAACAGGTCAGCAAATGCATCAGATTGTAGCCTGATAACCGAATCGGTATCTAAGCACTGGGGTAAGAGAGCCAATAACCTGGAAACAAAGGATTTCCCTCGTGGTATGATCCTCATGGCAAAATTGAGCATACCCAGGAGTGATTGCAACTCTTTCCTGGAACAGACCGGGGACCTGACCAGACCGTGGATAGTCCCACGAATCCTGTCCAGTTTTTCCTGCGGCAAGCTGGTCATCATGTGATTGGTAACCAGTATGATACCAAGAAAGGTAATGACATTGGACGGCCCTTCCACCTTGTGAGCAGCCATAGGTACATTTAACTCTTCAAAAAGCGCAGTGAGTGCTAGCAAATCCCTAGGCTTCTGATCAGGAGGTTCTAGTAGTAAAAAATCATCCAGATAATGGATGACCCTATGGCAACGTTTGCCATTGGAGAGAATCCAATTGAGGGTGTGAGCAAAGGTGTTGAAAAGCCAAGGGCTACTCTTGGCACCAAATGTTAATTTAGTAGCAAAATAGTATTGCTCACGCCACTTGATACCGTGCCACTGCCAGAGACTGGGTCTGATGGGCAGGAGTTTGAAAGCGTCAGAAATATCTGTCTTGGATAGCCATGTGCCTCTGCCTAGCTGCAAAATACATTGAATGGCATTGTCCACTGACGCGTACTTCAATGAAAATTCTTCAGAGGGAATGAGAGAATTGATGCTGGGTATAGGAGAGGAATGAGGAGCCGACAAGTCATAAATTAAGTGGTTTTTATTTGAAAACTTCCCTTTGACCACCCCAATGGGGCTGACCCTCCACATACTGAAAGGTGAGGAAACGAAGGGCCCTATGACAAAACCCTTAGAGACTTCCACCTCCAGTAGTTGATCCACTAAATTAGCATGGGTCTGAGATTCATACGTGCCGGATGGGAGCGTAATCAGGCCAGTGTGGAAGCCCTCCAAGAACCCTACCGTGAGGAACTGCCTGAGCCCTGGAGATGGGTGGCCCTCCAACCAACCCCCCAATGAGCCCACGTTGATGCGGCTCAGTCATGAAATGTTGGAAGGCTTGACAGGACAGGCTGACTTGGGATGTGCGCGAAAACAATTAGCACAGATGTGTAGCAACCTGCACTGACTGTAATTGCAGGTATTGTAATTATAGTTGTTGCATAGTTGGGCTCTGCCTAGGTAGTGAATAGGTCTGCCTAACTTATCCACCTGGCCTGACGGGCTCACAGCGGAACCTGAGGTCGCCTGTCTAAGGGACCCTGTGGCGGCTGAACCATCCAAGTTGGGGCACCAATTGCTGGTATGCGTAGATGATTGGCAATTGATACAGACTGGAGATTTCTGATTAGCGAAATGCCTACAGAAAAGCTCCAGCAATTAGCGACTTGGAACTGCGCCCAGGTAGCTGCTACCTTGGCAGAGAAAGACCTATGGTAATCATAGAAAGTGGAGCCACCATACTTGTGTGCTAGATCTACCACCTTGTGTAAGTAAAGGTCCAATTCCTCTCTTCTGCTGGGACTAACTGCACAGATGATGTCCCTGAAAAGGCCAAACGTTAGAACAAACTCCGCTATGCTTAATTTGTGGTTGAGTCTGGGGTCCCTGGTCTTGGGGACCACCGAGACATCTCCACAAGCGTAAGCTTTATTCTCTGCAATGTCCTGGGAAGCTATCAGAAGGGAAGCCAGATTCACGTCCTTCCCCTCTTAGATATCTTTCTTGACATTGGCCGGAATGTAGTGGGCAGGAGACACGGAAGGCACCACTACCAAAGGGGAAGGAACCGCCAAAGGCAGAGAGGAGCCATTACCTGGAGGAGCGCTAGGTAGACCTGGGTCTGTAGGTGCCACTGGTACCTCCGTACTGACCGGCCTGGCTTCCAACACCTCCATCCTGTCTTGTAACTGTTGCACTGACGTGGATAACGTATTCAGTACTGCATGTATCTGGGCCAGAGATGTGAGAACTGATACGTGCTCTGCGCTGGTAGAGGGCGTAGGCTGAGATGGATTGGGGAATAATAGTCTAAACAACTCTGCTTTCCTCGCTGAGGCTGGGAAAGGAATGCCCCTGCGCTGGAGCTCTGCGGTGATCCTTGAATAGTCCAGTTCCTTAAGGAGGGAGGGCTACCATGTTCATATCCCCTGGCCAGAGTCGCGGGGATATAGGCAAATTCGTCACTCTCCGAGACATGGGACATGTTGAAATCTCTGAAGAAATCAACTGCACAGTCAAGAAAATATCAACACTATCACCGTTATACGGTGAACCCCTCCTGAACTAACTCAAAAGTGTAGTGTGATGCTGCAATGCAAAACAACAAAAAAGAGCGCATGTGGCTGCACTAGTGACCAAGCACCTAATCTGTGTAGTAAGCGAGCCCGAGCAACCTGAAGCGCTAGACCAGGTAATTAATAATGAACACACAGGGCTAGATACCTACAGATCGTGGTAGGTAGAGTAAGCATGTAGCGAGTATGACGTGCAAACGTATGACGTATGTTATATAGGCGAGAAGATTGCGCGTGCTACAATCAATTAAGAACGAACCTCAGCCCATATGAATTTGAAGACGTGAAAGGTCCCGTATGTAAGCCCTAACTGTAAGGATCAACACATGAAAAAATTCGAACACACCTCGCTATCCTTGAATGAAACGTAAGGTCCACCTGAAAAATAGCATGAAATGCAAACTAAATGACTCACCATAAGCTAAAAATATATATAAGCCAATGCAACCATCTCCCACCTAGCAGTCTGAGCAGAAAAAAAAATGACACAGACAATGCTAAGTGGAACCCTGAAATGGGGCTGTGTTGCCTGATGATTGGGCCGTGATGCCCCGTATGAATGGGGCCGAGATGCCCAGAAGCACAGACCGTGGTGCTGGTGAAATGTGAGTTCGGTGCCTGATGTGAAAGGCCATGGTGCCTTGAATGTCTGAGGCCGTGTGCCCTGAGCCCGAACCGAGGTGCTCGACAATGGGCCGTGCCTGGAAAGGATGCGGAGTGCCCCACAGTGATTGGGCCGTGGTGCCCCGTGACAGGGGGCCATGAGCCCAGGAGCATGTACCGCAGCTGGAGCGGTGATGAGGATGATGAAAGGGCAGGGGGACCAGCGATGAACCACAAGACCCAGAATGCTCCAACCGAGTGAGGGCCCCTGAACCCCCTCAGGAATGGCCTGAGCCCCTCCCCCCCCGTGCATCTGAGGAACCCCAATGCCTGACCCCCCCCCCTTTTTGTTGGCAACCCTCCCTTGTGC
>BLSH010170685.1:2121987-2145570 GCA_018402905.1 Glandirana rugosa
AGTGATTCGTCCACTGATTAGAAAAAGGTTGTCGACGTAATGTTGGCAAGTCCGACAAGGATTATAGTATCAATGTATCGATCAGTCCAACTTTTTTCTGTGTTCAGGTAGGTCAAGTTGGTTTTTTTATTTATTTATTTATTTTTATATATACATATACATACATATATATATATATGTATATATATGTATATGTGTGTATATATGTGTGTGTGTGTTGGTTTATTAGGGTATATGTTAGGAAGTGGGTGTCAACTAGGTCTCCTTCCGTTTTTTGGGGTCGTTTCGGTTACTAGGTTAAACGATATTTGCCCCATTTTTTAAGGAAGGACTAAGGAGCTCTCCGTTAGCCTAAGTGGGACCTAGTTGAAATGGATTTCTACAAAAGTTGATCCAGGGTGAATCCGATTGCCTCTCGAGGAATCAGGAAGGAATTTTTTACCCCGTTTATAGCAAATTGGATCATTGGCTTTGCTGGGGTTTTTTGCCTTCCTCTGGATCAACTGTGGGTGAAGGATTGTATATGGGATTATTTGGTTGTGTGTGTGTGTATATATGTGTGTATATGTATATATATGTATATATATATATACATACATATACATATATATTTTTATTTATTTATTTATTTTTTTGGTTGAACTGGATGGACTTGTGTCTTTTTTCAACCTGACTAGCTATGTAACTATGATATTAGGAACAGCCTGAACGGTTGTAATGCAGCTGTTGGAAAAAGATTAGTCACCTGCTTAGTGAACTGCGCTGCCCCCCCCCCCGGACCCGCTTATACCTCCTCTGCAGCTCACAGAACACTGAAACCCCCTCGTTTGCCGAACATCAATGGTGGTGAGAACACGAGGAGACTGGACGAACTTGCAGAAGCCGGGCTGACAAGCGGAGACCGGAACCAGAAGTGACGTCACCGGGGATTCCCTGCAGTCAGAACGCCAACGAGTGAATGGGAGGAGGAGGGAGCTTATGAAGCCCCGACTCCTCCCACAAATACAGGCCAGCCTTAAACATATCAGTCTACAATCAAGACTCTATGTTCATGATTCAAGCACAAGCATTTTATCACATATAGCACGGACACTTTATGTGAACATTTGGCACAATTTACATTAAGTTGTTTACACTTATTATCTGAGAACAAACTTGGACTTCATTTTACTTTATTGTTTACAAGGAACACTTGGGCACTTTAATCATGTTGCACCTTACTCACGTTCTCATTTTAATCTGTAATAAGATTGTACAGTATATGCCTACATTGTTTTAAGCGCTGCACTATATTTTACTTTAGTTACACAATTGGTTTGGAGTGATAGCTGCTACTATATATAACTTTTTACCAGGAGCGCAGTATTTTATACCCTTCACACTTGTATATATCACTGCATTAGGTGATCCAACATGTTTCAGAGTACTTGTAAACTCCTCCTTCAGGGTATTTTATGCTTGTGATATCTTTTGAAAGAGTGTATAAAACCTATATTGGCAACATAATCGGACAATATGCAAAAAATACAAACATTAGCTAAATTGTCTGGGCAGATGGGAAAAACCAGAAACAGACTTGAATGAGGCAGGGTGGACCTCCTAAAATCAATAGATGCGTGAGACCGCTCAACGAGGAAAAGAGAAGCAGGAGGGAATCCCACAGGTAAAAAGAGAGCAGACGACTGGCCCAGAGTCAAGACAAAACATCTGAATGGGGTCTGCAGCAAAGGGACGCCGCAGAACCTCAAAGAGAGATGTCATAGGAGTACACACTAAGACCCATGGATAAGTCCTATTAAAAAGCAGGAAAGAAGAGGGACATATAATTTCTTGGTGTGGCCCTGGGGTATATATCATAAATTAACAACCATTGCCGATGTTTGTAAATTGTGTGGGTGCAGGGGTAATAATAAATCCCATTCACGCAACCTGACAGTATTATCCTGAGATAGGGTAGATTGAATGATAACTACCTTAATAGGCGTTCTTATAATTTCTCTCCCTCTAGTATAAAATGGCATCAGGGTGATTGTTCAAAAAGATGTCAAATAAGGAGTGTGCCAAAATGGAGGCAGGCGCTTGGCTTGATTCAAGCCAGATTACAAAATGGGTAGTCTCTGATAAAGGGAATAGTGTGTGAAAGCACACTGGCCCAAAATCCTTGTCTGAAAAAGACAGGATAGACCGTAAAAATAAGGGGTAATGAAATAATATACCAGTATTCGAGTTGGAGTGTCAGATAGCAGTAAATCTTACCTTGCCTGGAAATGTATGCAGCCTGGTGTCAGCAGCTCCGCTCTCAAACAATGAGAGTCGTACACTGCCTGGCCCCATCTAGCATTAAATAAAGGGAGATAGCCCACCTGACCTGGATGACAGGGCGGAGCAGCTGCTCCCTGCATCAGGGGCCTGGGCCCCGCACGTCACCCTTGAGGTTCTCCCGGCGTCGCCCCGCCCCATCACTCAAACGAGGATGGGCAAAGCGGCGACCTGCGTCACGTGCGAACCAGCACACTCGTGTAGGTCTGACATTGCCATGGTGACCCGATGCCAGATTGCGGGATGTGAGACGGAGAGAACACACATCAAGCTACATAGGGGGCCAATGTGTTTCCAGAATAGCTCCTTGTCAAATTTTATTCCATTGCACGTCTCACTGGTGTTAACCACCTTTAGTTTGCCAATGCTGAGATATAATGTAATCTAGGTTGCATATGTCCATTCTTTTCTTCAATCTTTTACACACTTTTTGTCCACACTGCCTCATATGCAAGTCTGCTTCTGTTTTTTTCCCATCTGCCCGGACAATTTAGCTGCTGTTTGTATTTTTTGCATATTATGTCTGATTATGTTTCTAATATATGTTTTATATAATCTTTCAAAAGATATCACAAGTTGCATAAATAACCCTGAAGAAGGAGTTCACAAGTACTCTGAAACATGTTGGATCATCTAATGCAGTGATATATATACAAGTGTGCTTGGTAGAAGACTGTTATGGCCTTGTCTATTTTTTCTATAACTTTTAAGTCTGTTTATTTATGATGATACTTCATCGCACAAAACTTTTTTTCATGTTTTTATTTATGTATAACTAATAAAAGCAATTTTTGAATTTTATACTACTCTGGTTTTCTATATCCGTGCCTAAAAAGTCCCGCCATTATCTGTTGGTAAAATCATGGTTTCATTACTATAGGGATGTTGGCCGGTCTTCCTAGCAGATATATCATACCTCCTTTTCTTGTTTCACCTTCTAGTGTACGTATATCACAAACTTTTTTTTTATGTCATGGCACTAATATGCAGCACTGATGACGCATGGACATGGTCAGTAGTTTTTTATTTTTTTTTTTATTTTTTTTACGGTTAATTTTTTTACAATGCTTACTTTTTTTGAGGGGAGTGGATGGTGTCGGTGTGTTTTTTTTATTTTATTTTTTTTTTTTTTTTACAATTTAACCTTTTTAAATATTTATTTATTACAATTAATTTTTGGATAGAAGCTGATAGATGTCAATAAGAGGCACCTAGGGAATACATGAGATTTTAGTTAGTATCAAGTTATAGCTACATGTCAAGAAATAAAGAGTACCTGTCACTGCCTATTACGGTCATTAAGGATATTTAAAGGGACAGTGCATAGATAAATAAAAAAAAAGTAAAGCACCTCATCCCGCCATGCCCGCATGCAGAAGCAAACACATACGTATGTCACGCCCGCAAATGTAAACCGCGTTCAAGCGACACATGTGAGGTATCGCCATGACCGTTAGAGCAATAATTCTAGTTCAAATCCTGTAGAAGTTTTTAAAGTGTCGCCTATGGAGATTTTTAAGTACTGTAGTTTGTCACCATTCCACGAGTGTGCACAATTTCAAAGCATGACCTGTTTGGTATCGATTTACTCGGCGTAACATCTTCTTTCACAATATACAAAAAGATTGGGCTGACTTTACTGTTTTTAGGTTTTTTTTTTTAATTCGGTGAAGTGTCGTCTCCCCAGAAAAATTGCTGCACAAATACTGTGAGACATAAAATATTGCAATAAAATTTCATTTTCCAGAGTCTCTGCTAAAAAATATATACATAATGTTTGGGGGTACTAAATCATTTTCTAGCAAAAAATACACATTTTAACTTGTAAGCAACAAATGTCAGAAATAGGCCTGGTCTTTAACCACTTCCCGACCGCCGTATGCAGAATGACGGCCGGGAAGTGGCTGAGTTATCCTGACTGGACGTCATATGACGTCCTCAGGATAACAAGCCGCCGCGCGCCCGGGGGGGCGCGCATCGCGGCGATCGGTGGTGTGGGAGGTCAGTCTAACCCCCCGCAATACCGATCTCGGTAAAGCGCTTCGATCCGAAGCACTTTACCATGTGACCAGCCGTGACCAATCATGGCTGGTCACAGTGTAATACAGGAAAGCCGTTTATCGGCTTTCCTGTACTCAGGTCTGCAGACCTGAGGAGGGGAGAGCCGATCGGCTGCATCCCTGACAGGGAGGGTTTGTGCTGATGATTTATCAGCACAGCCCTCCCTTGGATCACCACCCTAGACCACCAAGGAGCCTGCCCAGGGACCACCAGGGATGCGCCCACCCAGGACCACCAGGGAGCCGACCAGGGGCCACCAGGGAGCCGATCTGGACCACCAGGGAGACCCCCCTAGACCACCAGGTAAGTGACATACTTCCCAATGTGGATGGCACTCAGTGCCACCTTTAGATGCCACCCTAGACCACCAGGGAATGAGCCCCTATTAATGTATATGCCCACCAGTGCCCCTATCAGTGCCCCTATCAATGCATACCATTGCCACCTACCAGTGCCCACCTATCAGTGCCCAGTGCCGCCTATGAGTGCCAATCAGTGCTGTCTATTAGTGCCCATCAGTGCCGCTTAGCAGTGTCCATCAGTGCTGCATATCAGTGCCCATCAGTGCTGTATATCAGTGCCACCTCTCAGTACCAGTCAGTGCTGCCTAACAGTGCTCATCATCGCTGCATATAAGTGCCTCATCATTAGTGCCACCTCATCAGTGCCGCCTCATCAGTGCCAATCAGTACTGCCATATCAGTGCCCCTCAGTGTAGCCTCATCAGTGCCCACCAGTGATGGAGAAAATTTACTTATTTACAAAGTTTTGTGACAAAAATAGAGAATTTTTTTTTTTCGTAGCGCAAAAAATAAAAACCGCAGGGGTGATCAAATACCACCAAAAGAAAGCTCTATTTGTGGGAACAAAATGATAAAAAATCTGTTTGGGTACAGCGTCGCACAACCGCGCAATTGTCATTCAAAGCGCAACAGCACTGAAAACTGAAAATTGGTCAGGTAGTAAAGTGTTCTAAGTGCATAGTATTGAAGTGGTTAAGGTAAATGTAAAGGAAAATTGTACCAGAAAATTGACTATGTGTAGCCAACCTCAGTCCCCTTGCACACGGAGTGGATGCGCTCAGCGGACTCCGCCAGCTCAGCAGGAGATTGCTCCCTTGATCTCCACTGAGCCGGCGGATGACAGGTCCGTCTCTGCTCACTGTGCAGGGACAGGCCTGTCAGAGCCCCCGCTGTTTTCTGTGGAAAGATTGGATGAAAATGGACTGCATGTCCGTTTTCATCTGATCCGATCCGCTGGACGCATGGCGAATGTATCGCCATACGTCTGTTTTGAGCAGATCTTGTCGGATCGGATGGCAGACGGATGTCAGCGGACAGATCTCTGCTGTCATCCGCCTGCCCAAAGAAGTGAATGGGCAGCCCGCTCGGATCCTACCTGAAAAACGGACAAGCAGATCCAAGAGGGCAGATTGTGTGAAAAGGGGCCTTAGATGTTCATACCTTGAAGTTTTAGGCACGTTTAGTCACATTTACATGCCTTTAGATTGTCTAATTGGTTCCTGGACACAGAGTTTTATTTTCTCTAAACACTGCTAAACTGACCACACCTAAACACAGCGTGACTAGCACCCTTAAAAAAATCATTGCATCATTTTATATGCTTTTAGAAATGTCCTTACAGAGAGGTTTGACAGTGCCAGCGTGAATAAAGTCTCTTGGTTGTGTGTCCGTTATTAGCTTTTGAAAACAAAAAGTGTTGGAGAGATTTTTTATTATGGATTGTCCCTTATTAAAGTGACAGGCTAATTGGCAGGTTGCAGCTTGAAGTAGGAGTGTCTAGGCTGCTCTTCACTTGGCAGAGTTCATTTTTGCTGTTCTGGGTCCCCTCTATGAATTCCATATTAAATGCTCATTTGAAAGGTTGGCAAATATTTAGATCACCCTCGAGCTCCGTGACCTGCCGACCTTTCAGCACATTCTTCAGAGGAGCTCTGTCTTTCTACGTTTTACTGCACGGAATAAAATTACAGTTGTGTTTTCTGACTGGGCCAAACCAAACACGCATTGTTCCTCCAGCACGGCTTTCTTGCAGTTTGTGTGTATTTTGTCAAGTTCCTGCCGTGGTTTTATAATGGGGCAGGAGCATTGTGGGGTTTTTCAATTAATCTGGCTTTTGTGTGCTTACTGCTATGCAAATGTCTAATTCACAGTCTTTTAGGGGCTTCTGGGAAAGCTGTGTACCAACTTTATTGTACTTGCTGCCTCTACAAAACCCATATTTAAACTAGATTGCTTATAACATTTTTCTCCTTCTTAACTGGACAAGATTTCCTGAACCAAGTTCACTAAAAGTCTTTACATTTTCCACAGTTAACACTGGAAGCCCATTGCATATCTTCGAAGTGATCAAATACAACAAAGTAGTCTTGTTTAAATCGAGAAATTTATATATATATAAATATATATATATATATAAGCAAATACTTTTATGTGCATACACGGTGGAGGTTAGATCTTTTACACTTTTGACTGTTGATACAAATCTATATATATTTTTTTCCAAAGTGTTGAGTCAGTGAAAAAGGAGCATTACACCAGGGGGGTTGTAGCACAGTTTGCGATGTATTATTTTAACAGTTGTTTGTAATTTAAAATTTACTTAATATTTTTCCCACAACTTTATGAATAGCCTTCATATCCACATTGTAATTGTAAAACCATGTTGTATGTTTAACCACTTCGCCACCAGGCCAATTTTGACACTTCTCTCCTACATGTAAAAATCATAATTTTTTTGCTAGAAAATTACTCAGAATCCCCAAACATTATAGATATTTTTTAGCAGAGATCTTGGGGAATAAAATGGCGATCATTGCAACTTTTTATGTCATGCAGTATTTGCGCAGCGATTTTTCAAAAGTGTTTTTTTTTTTTTTTTTAAAAAGTGTTTCACAAATTTAAAAAAAAAACAGAACAGTAAAGTTAGAAACGTAAACATCCAATGTAATAGGAATATTGCGTGACAGGTCCTCTTTATGGAGAGATAAGGGGTCAATAAGACCCCACATCTCTGCTCTAGGTTGGAAAGACCGAGATCAGAAAAAAAAAAAGCGATCTCTGTCTTTTGAGCCGAGTTCATGGGCCTTGTTTACATCACGTGACCCAGACGTGACGTGATACGTTGCGCCCGAACCTCTGAGGCGCATAGAGATGACTGATGACCAAGCGACTGAACTGCTGCTATGAGAGTTCTCGTGGTGCAGAGAATCGCCGGCGGATAAAAATGATATCTGGATGATGCATGTAGGTGCCGGCATCATTCAGACATCAGTGCTAAAAGACAAGAACGTCTTTGGACGTCCAGCGGTTGGCAAGTGGTTAAAGGAGTTGACAACTGCTTTCTTGGTAGAGCATGGTAAATTAATTGTGATGTAAAAAAAATTGCGTTTATATTTTTTATGATTCAAACTTGTTTTATTGGAAAACAGCATCAACATCTTAGGCTGGCCATACATTATACGATTTTCTTGTACGTTTCCTTCAGATTTACCAAAGCCATATAATAGGAGGTCAAACCCAAACACTTTATATTTGTATGGAATCAGGCAGGCCCTTGCATTACATAGCTGAAGATAACTCTAAAAGAAATTGAACAAGACATTTGTACAATGTATGGCCAGCTTAAAGAGGACGTAAACCCTGATGAGGTTTACTTCCTTTATGTTCCCCTTTAAAGTAGAAACATAATGGGCTACTATGCATCACATAGTAGCCCATTATGTGCCGCTTACCTGCAAACGAAGCCAGGGACGTCCAGCGATGTCCCCTCTTCTGGCAGCATCCATCTTCCGCCCCTCTTCCTTCTGGGGCCGCGACTCCGGCGCTGTGACTGGCCGGAGTCGCGTGACATCACTCCCGCAAATGCGCTCTGGAGCCGCCAGTCACGGCACGGTCGCAGTGGAGGAATGGCGCGCAGGCCATTCCTTCACTGCACATGTGCCAACATGACATCGGCACAGCCTCAACACTGCATATCTCCTGAACCGTACAGGTTTAGGAGATATGCAGGGCACCTACAGGTAAGCCTTATCATAAGCTTACCTGTAGGTTAAAGTGGTTGTCACAAGTTGACAACCACTTTAAGGCTGGATTCACACCGATGCATTTTTAGTGCTTTTTGCATTTTGCAGATTTGCACTGCAGTCCATTTAACATGATTTCCTATGGAACACGTTCTGTAGTGCATAACTGTAAAATTCAAAAAGCACCAAAAATGCATCGGTGTGAATCCAGCCTTTTTTTTTTTTTTGTAATAAAGTAACATGTTAATATTAGTAGTATATTACTTTTGATGTTTTCTTAAATCATTTTTCAGAGGGAGCAAATAAAAAAAAATCTGACTATTATATTTGATTGACGACATGTCTTCTAACTTTATTAACTTCGAGTTTAAAAAAATGCAGTCTTTAACCAGTTCCCCACCGTGCGCTGTCTTTTCACGGCGGCAGTGGGGGAGCCCTGCGTGAATCGCCGTAAATAAGCGGCGATTTGCATTTGGCCACCAGGGGGCGCGCGCGCCGGCGGTGCGCACGCGCACCCGCCGCACTCCAGGGGAGTGTGCCCGCGGCTCGGGCGGACCCGATGTCCGCCGGCGAGCCGCGATGAGCGGCTACAGGGAAAGAACGGGGAACCGCTGATGTAAACACGGCGGTTCCCCGCTCTGTCAGTGGGGTATGAGAGATCTACTGATCCCTGTCACTGGGATCAGTTAGATCTCTCATGCCCCTGTTAGCCCAACCCCCCCACAGTAAGAACACACCCAGGGAACACAGTTAACCCCTAGCTCTCCCCCCCCCCAGGTTAATCCCTTCACTGCCAATGACATTTATACAGTAATCAGTGGACATTTAAATTTCTGATCGCTGAATAAATGTCATTGGTCCCAAAAAAGTGTCAAAAATGTCCGACATGTCCGCCCCAATATCGCGTTACCGCTAAAAATCGCAGATCGCCGCCATTACTAGCAAAAAAAAAAATAAATAAAAACCCCAGAAATGAATTCTCACCATCCGTAAACGCAGCCAATTTTGCGCAAACCAATCAATAAAGGCCGATTGCAATTTTTTTATCGCAAATATGAGGAATTATATAAATCGGCCAAAAACGGTGAAAAAAAATGTTTTTTTATATTTTTTTTTTTGGATTTGAATTCTAGCAAAAAGTAAGAAATTTGGGTTTTTTTGCAAAATGGTCGCTCCTCTTTTGTTTATAGTGGCGATCAGAAATGACGCAGAGGCGATCAAATACCACCAAAAGAAAGCTCTATTTGTGGGGAAAAAAGGACGCAAATTTTGTTTGGGTGCAACGTCGCACGACCGCGCAATTGTCAGTTAAAGCAACGCAGCGCCGAATCGCAAAAAGTGCTCTGGTCCTAAAGTGGGAAATCCTTCCGGGGCTGAAGTGGTTAATGAGAATGTAGGAGGATTTGCAAAATTTTAGGATTCACATTCTTGCAGTGCTTTTTTATTTTGTAAATTTGTGATCTTCTATATAGTATCACTTCATGTTAGATTTTTAAATATTTTTACTTTTTTTTTTTTTTTTATTAAAATCAGATTTCATAACAGTTATTTAATAATTTGCTTTCTCAAAGCCATTTCCAATTATGCCATTTTATTATTATACTATTTATTACACAAATTTCCCATTTTAATTGAGATTTTCAAGTTTTAGATTTTAAGTCTAAGGCCTCATGCACACACAACGTTTTCGGATGTTTTTACAGCAGCTGTTTTTAGCTTCCGACGTTTTTTTCCTACAGTCAATAAACTCCCCATCATGTTATCCTATGTGTTCATGCACACATAGACTGTTATCAACTGTTTTTAGCTGGGGCGTTTTTGAGCTGTAAAAAAAACCCAAGACTAGTGGGTTCTGAGGGACGTTTTTCAGCTGTAAAAATGCTGCTCACCAACATTTTTGGACGTTTTAGATCCATTCAGGAAAAAAAAAACAAAAATGCTACTGCTCAAAAATGCGGATCACCAACGTTTTTGGACATTTTAGATCCAAAAAATGCTAGTGCAAAACGCTAAAGAAAGTTTAAGAACTCATTGAAAAGCTACTGATGTTTTTAGAATGTTTTTTTAACGTCCTGGGTGCATGAGGCCTAAAACCCACAATTTATTCAATTTCTAAATCAATGTACACTTTATTTTATTGGTGTCGGCATTCCAATTGTTTAGCTATTCCCCTCTTGAATGCAACAGTTTTCAGTTTTGTCTCTTGGGATTTCATTTTTGCAGTGCTCCTTTTTAAATTTGTGATCCCCTATATAGTATCACTTTATGTTAGATTTTTTAATGTTTTTACTTCATTTTTTGGTTTATTAAAATCAGATTTCATAACAGTTATGTAATAATTTGGTTTCTCTAAGCCATTTCCAAATATGCTATTAATATACTATTTATTACACAAATCTCCCATTTTGCTTGAGATTTTCAAGTTTTAGATTTTAAGTCTAAAACATAATGCTTGAGGTGATTGTAGCCGTATTAGTGCAATTGTGCCAGAGAAAATTGAGTACTGTCCATGATACTTTTTTATTTGCACTAACATACAATTTTTCAGGACAAGCTTTCGGGGTATCTCCCCTTCTTCAAGGTCCAAGCAGTACTGATTTTTTAATCCGTACTGCTTGGACCTTGAAGAAGGGGAGATATCCCGAAAGCTTGTCCTGAAAAATTGTATGTTAGTGCAAATAAAACAAGTCTAAAACCTACAATTATTAAATTTTTAAATCAATGTACACTTTATTTTATTGTTGTCAGCATTCCAATTGTTTAGATATCCCCCTCTTGAATGCAACAGTTTTCAGTTTTATGTATTTTGGGATTACATTTTTATCTCTACCTATCTTTGGCGTTCATTAGTTCAAACTATAACTTATCTTAAGCTCATTATGCCCCTTTTGTGTTATCTTGTATTAAAATCTGTCAGCTATGACTGGTCTTCCAGGCACAGTCAGCGGAGCAGAATAAGTTAATTATTTACTTGTGTCACTCGGCCCCTTCATCTAATGAAATGCACAGCTGTGTTGGATCTGTGGATGGCTGTGGAGATCCCATTGTTACACAAGTCAGCAGAGGGTAGGAGCCGCAATGATGGAGAGTCCCCACTTCTTTCTGCTGTTTTGCCTTTCTGTGTCGATTTCATGCTTCTTTTATCACTCACTTTCACACAAAACAAACAACACAGCGACAGTCTGCTATGGGAACCGACTTGGCACATAAAAGGGGTTCTCAGGGGTTGGCTCTTTGCAAGGTACCTTTAATGCACGTTCCCTTTTACAGCATCTGATGTAAGTTGTTTACAAAAAGTACAGTATTCTGAAAGAAAGTACAGTATTTCATACGAAAGTGTGAAAAGCTGTAGTATTCTGTCAAATCTAAAATGTAAAATATTTCATGGGGAGCCAAAAATGGAGTATTGCTTTGGGAAGTGTAAAATGTATGTTTTTTATTTTTTTTTAATTTTAAGATTTATAGTAAAAGGCTGCGTGATGACACCCCCCCACATAAGGTGGGTGAATGTCACTGGTTGTCACCCAACCCTGAGAAGACTGGAGGATGGGTTATGAAGAGGGTGAGCAGTTTGAGTTAAATTAATGGGTTTATTTCCTCTTTAACAGTTACATTTCCAGCACATGCTGGGAATGTAGTGGTCACATTGGATGTGCCTTCAGCCAAACTGTCAAACCATCCAATGGCTTCTGTCCTAACTGTTTAACCGGTTCCGGACCGGCTCGTGTACATTTACTGCTGCAGAGTGGCACGATCCCGCGAATCGCCGTCTATAAACTGCGGCTCACTCATGCGTGCCCACCGCACTCTCCAGCAGTATGGCCGCGGGTAGGGCGGACTCTAAAAGACGAAGAACCACCGATGTAAACATGGCGGTTCCTCGGTCTGTCTAGCGGCATGTAAGAGATCTACTGATCCCTGTCACTGGGATCAGTTAGATCTCTTATGCCCCTGGCAGCCCAGCCCCCTCCAGATAAAATTTGCAGATCGCCACCATTACTAGTAAAAAAAAAAAATTGTAAAAACGCCATAAATTAATTCTCATGGTTTGTAAACGCGTCAACTTTTGCGCAAACCAATCAATAAATGCAGATCATGCTTTTTATTTTTTACCACAAATATGAGGAAGAATTTATATCGGCCAAAACTGATGAATAAATTTTGTTTTTTTATATATTTTTTTGGATATGTATTATAGCAAAAAGTAAAAAATATTGTGTTTTTTTTTTTTATTCAAAATTGTCGCTCTTTTTTTGTTAATAGTGGTGATCAGAAGTGACGCAGAGGGGATCAAATACCACCAAAAGAAAGCTCTATTTGTGAGAAAAAAGGACGTAAATTTTGTTTGGGTACAACGTTGCACGACCGTGCAATTGTCAGTTAAAGCAACGCAGTGGGAAATACTTCTGATCCTTAAGTGGTTATTCTTCAGCTGCCATGGTGCTGCGCATGTGATCTTGGCTGAAAAACAAAAGAAGGGTTTACTTCCACTTTAAAGCGGAGTTCCACTAAAAAGTGGAACTTCTGCTCATCGGATTCCTCCCCCCTCAGGTGTCACATTTGGCACCTTTCTGGAGTGTGACGATACCAGTCTTAGGCAGGTGTCCTTTTCCCCACATCCGGGACCCCGGGCCGCAGCCGCTGACATCAGTAGCCCGGCTCCCTCCTCCTCCCTCTCCACCGCCGGGCCAGTGTGAGAGCGCAGTGGCGGCTCGTGCTTGCACAGTAGGGGCCCGGCCGTGAAGCCAAAAGGCCACATTTCTGGGTTGCCTTACCCTCAATGTTGGCGGCAGCACTTGACCAGCCGATCCGAAGATCGGCGGCAGTGCCGACGTCGCTGAACTCCAGGACAGGTAAGTTTCTTAATGTAAAGTCATCAGCTGTTGTATGTGTAGCTGTTGACTTTTTTACATTTTAAAGGGGCGGTGACCTCCGCTTTAAGCAAAAAAATACTGGCGGAGCCAATGTGTTTTGACGGGGTGTGCCATCCCTACCGGGGGAGAACACAGTGATTATTGATCGCCACTGTAACAGCCGCCTGCAATAATCAAGCATGTAACATCCAGCAGGCTGGTTGTACCCAAGTTGATCAATCAACTTGGGTACATTCAGCCTGCCCATACCTGGTCTATGGCTGGCTTAAATCTCCTGTCCGCTCCAGCATACTTTAAGCTGGGTTCACACTAGTCCAGTACGAATCGCAGCTCCGGCTTCTGTGCGAAGAGAAAATTTAATCATTTAGCGGTTCCGTTGTAGCTGTGGATCAGCTGACCTGCGAAAAAGGGGGGGTTGTAGGAGGAGGGGGAGAGCATTCCTGTTCAGAATAGAACACATCTGTGAATCAGATGTGTTCCCATTGAAGATTATGTGCCTGCAATTCACTTTGCACTGTCTAGCAAATGCACACAATTTTTGTGTCATGTGGAGTGCGGATGCAACGCACATATGTGAACCAGACCCATGGAAGATAACCTGTTTTCAAATGTTCTGCGAATTGGATGTTGTGTAAGAAGCATCCAATTCGCAATGGTCTGAACCCAGCCTTAAGGCGTTTTTCCACTTTTGTTGCGATAGATTACCCAGAGGGGTTTGTTTGTTTTTTGGGTTTTTTTTGTGTACATTGCCAGGATTTTGACTAACTTTGTTGCAGAGTCCTTTTTTCCTGCTCCAAAAGAATAACTCTTTGTTAGATCATGTCTCACTTTTGATCAACTGATGCACGTGCAGAGTTTCCATGAGGAGAGTAGCAGGGTCTGCATTGGTTTAGAAGTGATTAACACATTAGGAGAATCTCACCAAAACTAACATTTTTGTTGCAGAGGATGCCTAAAATCTGACATCTGTCTTCGACCACTTTCACACTGGGGTGGGCAGGGCGTTGGCGGTAAAGTGCCGGTAGTATTAAAAAGTGTGTGTTATATGCCGATAAATACAGTATATTTGAAACTGGATAATCATTGTACATATTTAACCACTTGACCACTGGGCACTTAAACCCCCTTAACAACCAGACCAATTTTCAGCTTTCAGTGCTCTCACATTTTGAATGACAATTACTCAGTCATGCAACACTGTAACCATATGAAATTTGCGTCCTTTGTTTCACGCAAATAGAGCTTTCTTTTGGTGGTATTTAATCATCGCTGGGTTTTTTATTTTTTGCTCTATAATTAAAAAAAGACCGAAAATTTTGTAACAAAATTAATTTTTCTTCGTTTCTGTTATACAATTTTGCAAATTAGTAATTTTTCTTCATAAATTTTGACCAAAATTTATACTGCTACCGATCTTTGGTAAAAAAAACAAACAAATAAGTGTATATTATTTGGTCTTTGTGAAAGTTATAGAATCTACAAGCTATGGTGCCAATCACTGAATATTGATCACACCTGATATACTGACGGCCTATCTCATTTCCTGAGACCCTAACAAGCCAGGAAAGTACAAATACCCCCCAAATTACCCCTTCTTGGAAAGTAGACATTCCAAGGTATTTAGTAAGGGTTATGGTGAATTTTTTGAAGTTGTAATTTTTTCCCACAATTCTTTGCAAAGTGAATTTTTTTTATTTTCCCCCCCAAAATTGTCATATGTTAATGGGTTATTTCTCACACCCAGCATATGCATACCACAAATTACACCCCGAAATGCATTCTACTCCTCCTCCTGAGTATGGCAATACCACATGTGTGAGTCTTTTACACAGCCTGGCCATATACAGAGGCCCAACATGTAGGGAGCGCCATCAGGCATTCTAGGGACATAAATTACACACATTTCTTGACTACCTCTTGCACTTTTGAAGGTCCTGGAGCACCAGGACAATGGAAACGCCCAAAACATGACCCCATTTTGGAAAGCAAACACCCAAACGTATATTCTAGGAGGCATAGTGAGTCTTTTGAACATGTCATTTTTTCCACAAGTTTTTGGAAAATGTGGAAAGAAAATGAAAACGCATTTTTTTTTTTTTTACACAAAGTTGTCCATTTATACAATATTTCTAACACACAGCATGTACCTAGCAAAAATGGCGATACCACATGTGTGACACTTTTACACAGCCTGACCTCATACAGAAGCCCAACATGCAGGGAGCACCGTCAGGTATTCTAGGGGCATACATTTAGAATCTAATTTGACCATCTTTTACACTATTGTGAGGCACTGTGATGGCATGGATAGGCACTGTAGTGGCACAGATGGGCAGGGTAGTGGCACGGATGAACAGTATAGTGGCACGGGTGGGCACTGTAGTGGCACGGGTGGGCACTATATTTGCGCGTTTGGGCAGTGTAGTGGCATGGATGGGCATTGTAGTGGCACGGATGTGTCACGGATAAAAACTGATGTGGTATGGATGAGCATGAATGAGGCACAAATGAGCCATGGATGGGGATGGATGAGCCACGGATGGGTGGGTGAGCATGGATGGATGGATGGGTGAGCATGGATGGCTGGGTGAGCACGGCTGGGTGGGTGAGCATAGATGGATGGCTGGATGAGCACGGCTGGGTGGGTGAGCATGGATGGATGGGTGAGCATGAATGGATGGATGGGTGAGTGCGCACGGCTGGGTGGGTGAGCATGGATGGATGTATGGGTGGGTGAGCACGGATGGATGGCTGGGTGAGCACGGCTGGGTGGGTGAGCATGGATGGATGGATGAGCACGGCTGGGTGGGTGAACATGGATGGATGGCTGGGTGAGCATGCATGGCTGGATGGGTGAGCGAGGATGCGTGGGCGAGTATGGATTGGGTGAGGATGGGTGGGGGTGGATGGATGGGTGATGATGGCTGGGTGGGTGATTGATGGATGGTGGGGGTGCATTCCTGTCACTTAGCAGTGCCTGGGGCATTACACATTGCCCACAGCACTGCACACGTCTTGCCTCCCCCCTCTCTCCTCTCGCAATGCACCGATCAGTGCAGAAGCTCTACAGGAGGTAGTTCACATCACACTTCTCACTCTCACAGAGCTCAGCCAGGGATAGATCAAGTAAAAATGATCATGGTGTAGTTTATCAAAATAAGGGACTACTTTATTTAAAAAATGTAATGTACTCACAAGGAGAGTGCACTCTCCAATCCAGTGCACTGAATACAACAGACAGGTTTCACAAGATCCAGAAATGTCATTTTACATAGAAACATCCACCCGGTGGAGAGTTTTAAAATGGCCATTTGCTTCCCGTCGGGCCTACTGGCGTCACATGGCTCCACCCTGTGACGCGTTTCGTCACGTGCTACAGTAACTCGATACCTCCTGTTTAATAATAATCTCGCCCTAGCTGTTTGCAAATAAGGGATGAACTTTTGAAAATGCATCAGATCTTCCTCTGAAGTTAATGAGCTTAAGTTACTAAGTCAATCAACAGCTTATTGTTTGATTAGATGAACTGTGCTTGAATGCCGGGCAAGTGGCTTAAAGTAGAAGGAAAGCCAGAACATTTCCATTTTGGATAGAGTAAGGGAGGGTTATAATCCCTGTCATTTTTAATTTCCAACTGTGTCCCATACGGGAGATTTCTTTCCACTTCCTGTCTCATAGCCACAACAGGAACCTCTGGCTGTCAGAAGTCGATTTCCTTTTGAGTAATTCCCCTCTATTCCTGTTCTGGTGACAAACCAAATTTTGAGATCTCCTTTCACTCAGCGATAGCAGTATCCAGCACAGATAAAGTGGTTGAATCTCCCCAAACAGAAGGACAGACAGCAGTAAAAACTGATGGGTGTTCTAATCCCTCTCCACTCTATCCAAAATAAAATAACGTTTTACACTTGGTTATACTTTATTACTTTAACTTTTTAAATCTGTTCAGGCAGTCTTGTGGTCACTGCATCCCACACCAAACAGTGGAAGTTTGTTATTCATGGGATTACCAGATTTAAAGAAAAAAAAAAACGAATGCAGCCACCACATCTAAGGACTGGTTACCTGCAATATAAACATTTTTGTGTGTGTTTTGTTTTTTGTAAGATCTGCTTGAACTAGATACGTATGCAGAGTGAGTGCTCTGTGCAGTTATTCAATGACATGATACCTCAGATGTTGCAACCTGTTTGATTTGTGGCATCTGTAATATTGGCACTTGGTGACTGGTTGCTGTTTGGTTTGCATCTGAAATGGCCAGGTAACAGCATTTAACATTTTTGTTTCATTTTTTTCGGCAGGTGTGTGCGGTTTGATCGTTCCTCAGGAAGATATGCCCTTCTGTGACACTGGCATCTGCCCCGATATCATCATGAATCCTCATGGCTTTCCATCGCGTATGACGGTGGGTGAATTTTTTGTTTCAAACTATAGGCAATAGACTGAGATCGCTCGGTACAGAGCATATTTGACAGGTGAAATCGTTTCACCTCTGTACTTGGATAGTTTGATTCTAGCGCTCATGTAATTGTTTTTGAGGTCTATAGATTCCCTACTTCATCAGTTCTTTAGTGTGGATGACTTGGGTTTTCTTCTTGAATTGCCCTGCATTTGCCTCCAGTCTTGGTGGCTGCATTTGTTTTCTTTTTTTTTAGTCCTTCTTTCCCTTATTTTCACCTGGTGATCCAGGCAGTAAGTCTGTTTTTCAAAAGAGCAAGCTCTTTCTGAAGTAGCAATTACAGGGATGAGACAAACCACTTTCTACCACTGGCAGGGGGCGGGGCTTAAAGTGATTAGCTTTCATTTATGTAAAACCTTTATCCCAAAAGGTGGAATCTGTTTCTAGAACTGCTTATAAAGTGTGAGCTGGAGTTCAGTTTCAATTTGATTAGTGAATTTTTTTTTATTTTTTTTTTTGTAATTCACTATAGAAGTAGATCACATAATGTAAAGGATAGAAACATTGTGCCAGTGACAACTCGAAATATAGCAGTCAGCCATCATAATCAATAAAAGTGCTATAAAAGAGCCGCATCTTGTTAACATGTATGTAAAAGGACTGAGAACCCTCATTCCATACAGCTCGTTTGGCTGTACTTCTGTGGATTGAACTGCACTCCTGTGATCCGGTTCCAGCAGACAGCGGGCGGAAGTCAGCTCTCTGCTAATGTCACAGAAGTCGTTCTAGGCTCTGCATCATCACAACCACGGAGTCGTGATCCGCCAGATTCCTGGACCGACACCCAGCTCAGCCTCTCAGTGATGCAAACACGGCGGATCCCCATTCTGTCAGGGGACATGTCACAGATCTACTGATCCCTGTAATCGGGAACAGTTAGATCTGTCATGCCCCTGTGAGCCCAGCCCCCACACAGAACACCGTGAAGGGAGCACACTTAACCCCTTGAATCACCCCCTACAGTTTAACGCCTTCCCTGACAGTCACATTTATACAGTAATCAGTAGCTATTTAAAGCTTTGATCGCTGTATAAATGTCATTGGTCCCAAAAAAATGTCCCATCTGTCTGCCGCTATGTCGCAGTCCCACTAAAAATCGCAGATTGCAGCCATTACTAGTAAAAAAAAAATTAATAAAAATGCCATAAATCTATTCCCATAGTTTGTAGATGCGATAACTTTTGCGCAACCCAATCAATATATGCCTACTGCGATTTATTTTCCAAAAATATGTATGCGAATACATATTGGCCTAAACTGAGGAAGAAATTTGTTTATTTACATTTTTTTTTGGATATTTTTAATGCAAAAAGTAAAAAATATATATATAATATTTTTTTTTTTCAAAATTGTTGCTCTTTTTTATTTATAGCGCAATAAATAAAAACCACAGAGTTGATCAAAAGAACCAACCACCAAAAGAAAGCTCTATTTGTGGGAAAAAAGGACGTCAATTTTGTTTGGATACAACGTCGCAAGACTGCACAATTGTCAGTTAAAGCGACGCAGTGCCGAATCGCAAAAAGTGCTCTGGTCAGGAAGGGGGTAAATCCTTCCGGGGCTGAAGTAGTTAATGTATATATACATGCAAGCCTGCTGCATGTATCCCTACCTTTCAAATGTCACCCCCTTCAGCAGTAGCAGCCCCACAAAACTGTGGAATCAGTGGGTGGGTCTCTTTGCTGGAGCTCGGTGGGTGGAGTTGTGATGTCACAAGACTCCCCGCCCACCTCTACACTCTCCTTTTTCAGAGTTTTGAGAAACATCCTGTCAAACCCAAGAAAGGCACCACATGACTTCAGCAATCCTGGGAGAGCTGGAGGAGAAAGGAGGGGGGAGTGTGAAGCTTTCTCTGCTCTGTGCAGGAGATAAGGAAATTACCTGTCACTCAAACAGCATGGGGAAGAAACATCTCTTATTTCTCAGTCAGTTTTTTCCTTACTGAAAAAAGATAAGGGGATTGCTCAGAGCTGGATTAACTCGTTTTGGCAAGACAGGGTGCAGATGCCATGACACGCTTTACTCTACTAGGCAGAATTATTAATTCCTTTTTTTTTTCCTGTTTACATCCACTTTAAATAAGAAAACTAATACAGCCACCACATCGGATTAGTAGAATGCATTACATTACATTTTTGGTTTTGGGCTTAATATTAACTGTACCCTTCCATGCCTATCAACTTGTGGAGAAAGCTCTCCTACTTGTAGGCCTGGTTTCAGCTGGCATGTGGCAAGTTATTGTAAAGGCAGATTTCTGAGGATTACTGAACTGGCACTATGTTTTCATACTTTTTGAAGAAATCTATAACTGTATACGCTTTTATATATTTGGGTAGGTCTACCTAAGTTTTTGACAATTCCATCAGCATAAACCAGTCATAAACTTCCAGCCGACTTTAATGCTGTCTTTAGAGACATTGAGAACACTGAATTAAATTCCATGTAAGATAGTTTACTTCTATGGACAGACTGTTGTCATCTCTATACCTTCACTTATCCGTGGCATACGAAACCAAACCAACTAGGACTTTCGACCAGTGGAAAGTTGACATTCCGACTGACAGAGGAGCAGTGGGAAGAGTGTGTACTTTCTTTTATACCTACTATGATAGCGACAAAGGACAGATTTCTTCAGCTAAAGTTCCTTCACAGGGCCTATTACACTCCCCATAGGATGGCCAGAATATTTTTTCTCAGGCTCAACCCAAGTGCACGAGATGTCTTTCGGATAGGGGCACTTTTTGGCATATGGTATGGCTTTGTCCTAATCTGCAGCCTTACTGGGAGGAGGTGGTGGAAACCCTGGGTACTGTGAGCGGAGCCCCAGTGCCGATGGATCCGCTGATTCTTCTTTTAAGTCACCTAGAAGACATACAGGCGGATCGTTATGTTAAACTATGCATAATGTTCTCTCTTTTTTACGCCAGGAGAGAAATACTGATGAAGTGGCGCTCTCAGAGCCCCCCTACCTGTGCCAACTGGAAACAATCGGTCAACTCGGCCCTTCCTTTGTATAGATTAATGTATGAGGGCAGACAGTGCCCCCAAAAGTTCGATAAGGTGTGGTCAGGATGGATTGAAGTATGTGGCTGAAGATGCAAGTGGAGACTGGCTGGGAGCGCGGAGCCGCCGGGCTTGGCGAGTTCTGGTGGCTCTTCTCTTCCCCCATTCCCCACCCCCCGGGTCTAGTCTCCAGGGATTATGATGCCTGATAGAGGAATAAAGGTGGAGGTTGCTTGCCAGGAGGGGGAAAATGTTATTATTACTTTACGTGGGAATCAGAGCTGAAAAGGTATCCGTAGGCTTTATGGTGAGGAGGGGTGGGCCCCCCCCCCCCTTTTACTTTACTTAATTTTATTCAATTACAACCACTTATTAACAATATATATGATTCTTGTTAAACCTTTCACAATACTCTATGCAACCTAGACTAAAGTTTTTATGCCTGGTATTTACTTGATTATACTGACAGATGACAATTTCAATATACTTTGTAGTTGGTATGACTAAAAGAATGCCTGATCTTATACTGTTTGTAACTCTGATCTGTACAATAAAAACCTACCTGTTAAAAAAAAAAAAAAAAAAATAGTTTACTTCTAATCCACAGATATTCCATTTGCCACTGTGGAGAAAGTTGCTGTGGTCTCCTGACGTAGCTATTGTAATCTGACTGAAGACCAAATTTTGCACTTTACTATATATTCTAGCTTGGCGTTTAACTTCTTATATTATTCCATTTGTTTTAAAGTGACTTATAGTATAGGGGGGCAGGGATAGCTCTTAGAATCTTCTTTTTTTATTCTGAACGTTTAACCACTTCAATACAGGGCACTTCGCCCCTTCCTGCCCAGGACAATTTTCTGCTTTCATCGCTGTCACATTTTGAATGACAATTGCGTGGTTATGCAACACTGTACTCAAACTAAATTTTTATAATTATTTTCCCACAAATAGAGCTTTCTTTTGGTGGTACTTGATCACCACTGGGGTTTTTATTTTTTGCTAAACAAACTAAAAAAGACCAACATTTTTGAAAAAGTTTTTCTTTGTTTCTGTTATAAAATTTTGTTTTGTCCTTCACTGTTGGGCACTTATGGGCACTGATGAGGAGGCACTGATATGAAGCACTAATAGGTGGCACTGACAGGCGGCACTGATGGCCACTGACAGGCGGCACTGATGGCCACTGACAGGCGGCACTGATGGCCCCTGACAGGCGGCACTGATGGCCCCTGACAGGCGGCACTGATGGCCCCTGACAGGCGGCACTGATGGCCCCTGACAGGCGGCACTGATGGCCACTGACAGGCGGCACTGATGGCCACTGACAGGCGGCACTGATGGCCACTGACAGGCGGCACTGATGGCCACTGACAGGCGGCACTGATGGCCACTGACAGGCGGCACTGATGGCCACTGACTGGCAGTTGATGGGCAGTGATTGGCAGATGTGGTGGGCACCTCTGGGGGCTGAGCTGATAATCAATGCGCAGATTATCAGCGCAGACCCCCCCCCCCCGACAGGAGAGCCTCTGTTAGCATGAACCGAGGTAAGCCGTTTACCGGCACTTCTTGGTTCACGCTGTGATTGGTCACAGCTGATCACTTGGTAAAGAGCCTCCGTCAGAGGCTCTTTACCACAATCGGAGTTGCGGTGTGTCAGTGACACACCACACCACTGATTGCCGCAGTGCGCGCCCCCGCGGGTTATCCTGCTGGACGTTGTATGACGTCCAGTCAGGATAATGAAACCACTGCCCGGCTGTCATTCTGCTATAGGCCAGGCGGGAAGTGGTTAAAGTGGTTGTAAACTATTGCCTTGTAAAACAACCTATTCACACTAAAATAGAAATGAAAGGCAAAACATTTTTGTAAAGGTATAAAAAAAAGCATTCTAAATACCATTTTCCCTCTGTTCTCAAGAGCTGGGGGAGGAGAAGCAGCAGCACACTGAGCTTCCCAGTGAATAGCTGTGCAGTAGGGGCGTGTCAGGACAAGTCTGATCATTGGAGAAAAGTAGCCTGAGTTCCCAACATAGCTAGAGAACTGACCTGTGCTCTCCTGCTTAGTGTGGTCCGTTTTTAACAGGAAAGCATAGGGACTGGCAGGAATACTAGGGCTTTCACACAAAGGAAGCAATACAAAGAGAACAGGATACTTTCATACAACTACATGGTGCAGCACACACATATCAGGAATATGAAGTGTTGGGGTAACAAATACTTTAAAAGTGAACTCCAGATATGAAAGACACAAATTAATACAGATTCATTAAAGTGGTTGTAAAGGCTCAAGGTTTTATACCTTTATACATTCTATGCACAAATTAAAAAAACCTTCTCTGTGCAGCAGCCCCCCCCCCCCCAAATACTTACCGGAGCCCCACCAGATCCATCAATGTGCACAAGATTATCAGCCCTTAAGGGGCTCTCCCTCCTCATTGGCAATTGCCTCCCACTGCTGTCAATCACAGCCAGTGAGGAGAGAGAGGGGGCAGGCTCAAGCCACGGCTCAGTGCCTGAACGGCCATGCAAAGCAGCAGCCTGCTTGGGTACGCCCATTGCAAGCTGCTTTCTGTTGGGGGCACACGGCAGGTGGGAGGGGCCAGGAGGTGTGGGCAGGGGATCCAAGAAGAGGATTGGGTCTGCCCTGTGCAAAACCACTGCACAGGGCAGGCAAGTATGACGTTAAATTTTTTTTTTTTTTTTTTTTAACCTGCCTTTAATATCACTCAATTAAATGCAGCAAAAGTGGGAACCCTCCGTTAACGGTTACTCCTCCCTCTCGGGGAATTCCCGACTATTAGAACACGTGTAACTACC
>BLSH010170685.1:2157092-2168512 GCA_018402905.1 Glandirana rugosa
TTGTATCTAGTGAGAGGAGGAGTTTTTTTAATATGGTTTTGCAACCTAAATGTATTTATCCATTTTATACCAGGGTGGATAAAAATCAATGATTTTTTTTATTTAAATCATATTTTTTTGATTTTTATCAAATGTATTTCAATAAAAATTTTAATCAGCTGCCAACCGCCCGCTGTGGATTGACGGCGGCAACATGGCTCTCCTACGTGAACTGCCATCAGCTTACAGCAGCCGCAGCAGCGAGTATTGTGGGCGCTTGCCGCCGGAGGCGCGCTCACACGCTAGTGGGGGAGCCAGTGAGCCGGTGGGGTGGACTCTATGTCCACCAGCCAACCGTGATCGCTCCCCGGCAGTGACAGAATGGGTATCCGCTAATGTAAACAAGTGGATCCCCATTCTGACAGGGGAGGAGGAGAGTGATCTATGTTCCCTGTATATGGGAGCAGCGATCACTCTCCTCCCCCAGTCAGCTCAGCCCCCACACAGTTAGTAACACATCCCAGGGAACACACTTAACCGTTTGATCGTCCCCTAGTGTTAACCCCTTCCCTGCCAGTGACATTTATACAGTAATAAGTACATTTTCATAGCACTGGTCGCTGTATAAATGCCAATGGTCCCAAAAAAGTGTCAAGTGTCCAACATATCTGCCGCAATATCGCAGTCCCGCTAAAAATCGCAAATTGCCGCCATTACTAGTAAAAAATAAAAATAAATAACCCCATAAATTAATTTTCATCGTTTGTAAAGGATGTATGTACTTTACAAACGTATGTATGAGGAACAATATATATCAGCTTTTTTTTTTTGGATATGTATTAAGTATATGTATAAGTAAGAAATATTGTTTTTTTTTTTTTTCAAAATTGTTGCTCTTTGTTTATAGCGCAAAAAAAAAACAAAAAAACGCAGAGGTGACCAAATACCACCAAAAAAGCTCTGTTTGTAGGGAAAAAGGACATCAACTTTGGGTGCAGCGTCGCATGACCTTGCAACTGTCAGTTAAAGTGACGCAGTGCCGAATCGCAAAAAGTGCTCTGGTCAGAAAGGGGGTAAATCCTCTGCTGCTGAAGTGGTTAAGTAAAAATCTATCTAAAGATAGGTTTCTATTGAAGATACATTAATAACAGTTTATTCCGCATGAAATGGAGCTTAGTTATGTAAGATGAGGCTGTATATTATGCAAAATGCATTTTTGATAAATTCATTCAATGAATCCAAGCTCTGCAAGCTGAGATAACATGCACTGCATTGATACAGTCACACAATTTCACAGTAACCATGAGATGAAACCAAGTTCAGGAATATTCCTTCATCCCATTGTTTTGCAAATCTATGTACACTACAAACTGTATGATTGAATCGGTTCTGATATCGCTGTTTTACTAACCTGGCAGCTTATAATTCTAAATAGGAATCCTGTAAGCTAGTGTGGGATAAAAGTGCTTCTATCCAATATCTCTGGGTTAGAAACATTGCCCATTCTAAGTGAATGTGCTTCCCAAACACCCACCCTCCAGCAAGGTATAGTTGCCCATCCACACTCCCTTGCCAGTTAACCAGCCTTTTCAATCCATGAAAAGGTATCTGTGACTTTTTTTTTTATAACTGAGACTGATCAGGCCTTTATAGAGAAAGCACAATCACATCAAGCAGTTGTTTAAACTTTATTGCATTCTGGTTTCATAAGGCTACAAATTATATTGTTTCTCCATTATGTCCCTCCAGGCAACCCACTGAAGGACGCTCTCGTGATGGTGGTTTGCGTCTTGGTGAAATGGAACGAGATTGCTTGATTGGTTATGGAGCCAGCATGCTGTTGCTCGAGAGGCTGATGATTTCTAGTGATGCCTTTGAGGTGGACGTCTGTGGAGAGTGTGGCCTGCTGGGCTATTCTGGCTGGTAGGCAATCTGAAAGGTCTTTTTGGGTGCAACTAGTTCAAAGTGACTATGTTGCTACATAATATATATATTAGCTATATTATATGTTGTATAGAATAAATGCTTCCTTTTAAAAGAAGACCCTAAGGCCTCATACACACGGGCATATCTTTAAAAATAAACAAAACGTCGGGCCCGACGTCAAGGAAAAAAAAATCAGCGTTTTTCGGCGTTATGCATCGGCGTTAGTGAGCGTAAGTGAGCGTCGGCGTCAATAGGCGTTTTTTAAAAAAAAATCATCCATCTGCTATTTTTCAACCTAAAAACGTTGGCGTCAAAAAACGCCGCAAAACGCCAGTACAATATTAGTTGGCGTTTTGCGGGGTCGGCGTAAAAAAATGCCAAAACGTTACAGCCTCAGAACGCGATGGCTGTGGGTTCTACTTTCAGCTCACTAACGCCGACGCCATCTACAGCTCAAAAACGCCAATGTTTTTATGGGGCCATTGACTAACATGGAGAGCTGCAAAAGACTCCAGAAAACGCCGGCGTCAAAAAACGTCAGTGCGTATGAGGCCTAATACTTACCTTACTTAACCTGTCTTGCTGCTCATAGGGCCTGTGACTGAAACCACAGAGCCTATTGAGGGCTCTATTGCAGTAACTTTTAAAGTGACTGTAAATATATATTTTTTAAAATAACAAACATTTTCTACTTACCTGCTCTGTGCCTGCTCTGTGCAATGCTTTTGCACAGAACAGCCCCAGTCCTCTTCTCAGATCCCCTACTGGCGCTCCTGGCTCCCCCCCACCCTCCCCGCTGAATGCCCATCATAGCAAGCCAATGGCTCCCACTGCTGCCTATGAGGAGGGAGAGAGGTAAGTATAAGGTGGGGCTGGAGCTGCACTCAGAATGTTTTTTTACTCGAATGCACAGAATGCATTAAGGTAAAAAAAAAAAAAAAACTTTCAGCTTTTACAACCACTTATCTCTCCACAAATATTGATGGCAGCCACACAGGTAAGTATTAAGGGGTTTTATTTGTGCTTTTTTTCTTCAAATGTGAACCCATTAAATCCAACAGGAGAGGGTCTTTAGTTCTCTGGGAGTGGGGGGATTCAATACATTATATTAGTAAATCCAGTGAGAGATTGAGGATTACAGGGCTGTACGTGTGCATAGAATGTCTTCTAGGAAAGGATAACTAGTAATACAAAGGCAAGCTACATGGGGATGGGGCAATTTAAATAATCTCCCAGCAAATCTCCCAATTCACAATAGAAACCATATCAAATATTTAAACTGAGAAACTGTACCATTTTAAGAAACAAAGTAATTTTGAAATTGTTGGCAGCAACGCGTCTCAAAAAAGTTGGGACAGGGTAACAAAAAGCTTGCAAAGTAAGAGGCACTAACAAGGAAGAGTTGAAAGAACATTTTGCAACTTTTTTGGGTAATTGGCAACAGGTCAGTAACATGATTGGGTATAAAAGAGCATCTTTCATTCAGAATGTCTCCGAATTAAAAATGGGCAGAGGTTCACCAGTCTGCGGAAAGCTACTTCTAATAATGTCAATCATTCTAGAAGCTTATTCGTTTCTGTGTGGAGCTGCACCAAATTTTGCACTTTCAAGCTTTAGTAAATCAACCCCAATATGTCATCATCTACAGTACATAATATCAAAATATTCCAAGAAACTGGAAAAATCTCTGCACAAAGGACCAGGTGGAAATGCAATATTGGATGCCTGTGAATTACATTCTGTGGTTGGACATCACTGCATGGGCTCAGGAGTACTTCTAAAAATAACTGTGAACACAGTTCGCCATGCCAGCCAAAAATCCAAGGTAAAGCTCTATCATGCAAAGAAGAAGCCAAATCTGCACATGGTCCTGAAGCACCTCAGTTTCAAAGTATGAAAACTGTCCTGTGGTCACAAAATCGAAATTTTGACATTCTTTTTGGCAGCCATGGGTGCTGCGTCCTCCAGACTAAAGAGGAGAGGGGCCTTCCAGATTATCAGCGCTCAGTTCAAAAGCCTGCATCTCTATGGGGTGCATTAGTGCATATGGAATGGGCAGCTTGCACATCTGCAAAGGCACCATCAATGCTGAAAGATATATCCAGGGTTTAGAGTAGCATATGCTCCCATCCAGACAGTATCTTTTTCAGGGAAGTCATTGCATATTTCAGCAGGACAATGCATCTACGACAGTTGCATGACTTTGTAGTAGAAGAGTCTGAGTGCTAAAAGTGGTTGTCAAGTCTTGACAGCCACTTTAACCTACAGGTAAGCCTATAGTAAAGCTTACCTGTAGGTTCCCTGCATATCTCCCAAACCTGCACGGTTCAGGAGATATGCAGTGTTCTGCATGTGCCCACGTCATTGCTCCATGCTGTTTCTTCACTGAATGCGTGCTGCGATTGGCGGCTCCCGCACGCATGCGCGGGAGTGACGTCACATGGTTTCGGCAAATCGCAGAGCCGGAGTCTGCAGCCCCCGGAAGGAAGAGGGGTGAAGATGGACGCTTCCTGGAGCTGGGATATCGCGAGTTTCCATGGCAGGTAAGTGTCACATAATAGACTAGTATGCGATGCATACTGGTCTATTATGCTTTTATATTGCAGGGTAATCAGGAGAAACAAAGAGGAAGTAAAACCCATCAGGGTTTACTTCCTCTTTAACTGGAACTTGGAACACAAAATACTGCAAAGATCCAGGACTGTTCAGCAGTTAGAATCCTATTAGGCAAGAATGGGAGAACATTCCTCTCCCAAAGCTCCAGCAACTGGTTTACTTTAGTTCCCAGATGTTTACAAAAAAGTTGTTAAAAGAAGAGGGGATGCTACACCGTTCTAAACATGGCCGTGTCCCAACTTTTTTGAGATGTCTGTTCCAAAATTACCTTATTTTTTTCATAAAATGGTACATTTTTCTCAGTTTAAACATTTGATATGTTTCTATTTTTTGTTGTGAATAAAATATGGGTTATGAGATTTGTAAACCCTTGCATTCTGTTTTTATGTAGATTTTAGGCAGCTTCTTAACTTTTTTGGGATTGAGGTTGTATACTAGCTCTACTATGTACAAGCATATGGCAAGATGCAGGACATTAAAGTGAGAGAGAACAAAGCGTAAATATGTCTGTCACTCTGTTTCCCAGAATGGGCCAGCCTGACTGTCTGTCTTTCTTTAGGTGCCATTACTGCAAGTCCTCCTGTCATGTCTCTTCGCTGAGGATTCCGTATGCCTGCAAGCTACTGTTCCAAGAACTGCAGTCCATGAATATCATACCCAGACTTAAACTGTCAAGATACAATGAATGAGAAAGTATTTGTTTAAAACACTTAAAATGGGCATGTCACTTGTGCACAAGGATTACTACCATTTATAGACCAAGTTTAGCCACTGGAAACCTCACTATAAAAGCCATGCCACAGCTACCAGTAATACTCTAAGTCCCTTGTGGTTAGAACATCTTATAGTTTCATTTTCTGTAAATACTTGGGAAAATGTTACAGAATATTTATTTTGGACTCCTTTACCTGTGTCTTAGGGCTCATTTACATTGTTCCCCTGCATTGTGGTGCGTTAATACATGTCTTGTGCGGTATTTGCACCTTAATGTGCGTTTATGTAAGGCAGCCCAATATTTTCCCTTAAGCTGCCAATGTACAACAATGCAGGTTATAATGAAACTACAACATTTTTGCCAACATAGCATACCACAATGCACATGTTCATCTGTTTGTTTTGGTGCTATAAAATGCAGGTGTGTTGTGCACTGTACAGGTGCCTTACAGTGGCATTCAGTATAAATCAGTAAAATGCACATCCCACCACAATACTGCTATGTGTCAGTGTGCATAGGCATGTAGGGTCTAAAACAATGGACCGCAGCCAAGGGCCCAGGATTGGAGGTGTGACCTATGATAAGCTGTTTCCTGTTCCCAAAGGTAGGAAAAGACTGGATACTACACTGTATATTGCTTTTTCTGTAGTCAGTCTCCTGGCTGGATCTCACCATTGTTTCTAATATGATTCTAGCCTTTTGTTCCCGTCATTCTTTAGTACAAATTTTACCCAATTAATGCGGTGCAGACAGTTCTTGGGTAAATGGGGCCTAATAATAACTTTAAACAGCGATAACAGTAAATGGGGCCAGTAATCCTAAAACATTTCAAAATTGGCTGCATCCATAGTATAAAGTGACAGATGCACTTTAGAAGCGTAAAAGCAATATGGCAGACACTCACTTTTTTCTCATACTTGTTGTTTTCTCTGGCGGCGTGTCTTCAGTACAAAAGTGTGCATTTCTGTTGCTCACATGTACAAAGTAGTACATATGTGAGCTTTTGTATTATACTTGTAACATAAAAAGATTTTTTGGAAAACACTGAAAGATGTTTGATACGTTTTTGTTGATTATTTATGACAAATGTTGAATAAACAATATACTGTATGTCTTCTTTTTTTCTTTTTTTTCCCAGTGGTGTGAAGTAGGGATTGTTCGGGAAATTATAATACCTTGTATGCATTATAATTTGCCTGCGCTAATAAGCGCATTTTTCAGCTCTTTTGCATAATGCATTCGATCGACCTGTGTTGAAGCAGACACACACACACAGACACAGATTGCTTCATCTCACATAGCCGATAGCAGGGATATTGTCCTGCCTTAGCTCTGGCTGCTGTGTTTATTTATACTGGTCAGACAGGTTTAACAAAAGGAACTTGGTGGCTTCACAATCAGCCAATCAGCCTCCAAGGCACAGTCACATGACATGAGCTCAAATACAAATATAACCAATCAATGACACACTTGATTACATTCAAACTATACAATAGGAAAGGCATGCATGTATGGGGGGGGGGGGGAGCTGACCGGCAGGGAAGCCATGTGCTTTCTCACAAAGCCGCACAACATTCACCCCAGACATGCAGTAACCTGCCAGTTACAAGGAACCTCTACCAAATACAGTTCTATAAAACTATATTCAATAAGGGTTATGCTACTGTTCCATTAAAGGGTAAATTACAACACAAAGGAATATAGCTGTAGACCTCTGTCACATTGATCAGATGTCACAGAAAGCCTACAGATCATTATCCTTACATAAAAAGCAATACTAATTCCATAACGCAAGTGAACCGCCGCCAAGCAGATCGATCTGTACAGAAGACAGGGGCCCCCTGATTGACGGTAATACACCCGCGCCACAGAACGTGCATTGCACCTCAAAGATCCAGACCAGCGTTTGCTCCAGCGATAACCGCTCAGGCCGCCTGCTGGCCGGGATGATCGGGCGGTAGCGTGTAATTATCAATTGATGGAAGATATCCATTGTATGTGGCCTTTCCTCAATATCGGTTAAAGCCATATTCGCTGTACACAGCAAATACCGGTAAACCAACACTGGGAGACACTGTGACAATACATAATACACCCTAAATTTCTACAACAGGGATGAGCTGAGGTTCTAGACCCCTGGTGCCCAACCTGGGCCCTTAGGAACATTGATTCGGGTATATCATTGATTTCTACTAGCCTCATGTAACATCTTCCCAGTTTGGTATTGTCTTCTGCAGCATATCCCCAGCCAAAAATGTAGCATGTCCTTTCCCACTGATCCTCATTTCTTTTATTTAGTCTGCAGTTTCTGGCTGTCCTCAAGTATTATTTAAATTGAACATTATGTTTGTGATGTCAGGGGCCACACTTGAGGCTCCCTCTAGCTCATAAACTGAGAACCACTGCTCGTACTTGGTTTGACCCAAACAGGTGGGTAACTGTCACATGATAGCAGGCAGCTGGCTCAGATCGCTGCAGCCATGAAATTCCCTGCATTGCAGCTGAATTTAACAAAAGAATGGCGATGCTATTGACATAATGGCCAAGTTTTAATGTCATATTAGGAAAATGAGATCACCTACATCCCCACCCCTTCGTTACGAGGCAGGGAATTCCACAGCTGCAGCTGATTGGACCAGCAGCCTGCTTTCATGTATCGTTTTCCTGCCTGAACTTTAGCTCATCCTTGCTGTTAGAGGAGTTGATAAAAATATTTCTTTCTGGTTCACTGAGGAATTCAGAAAATCGTAAAATTTGTAAACCTTTGGGTTATACAGCCTCCTACAGGACTATTGGGCACTTGTAAATGGAAATATGTAGGCCAGCCAAGGGTGTAATCCCTCCCACTACCAGAATTCCTCCATTTTTCCTAGTATCCTAAGAGGATGGATGTCCTTTCTTGTAACGTGTGTGTGTTTGTTTTTTTTCTAGCAAGCATTCTTCTCTTCACTGATCAGCAGTCATCCTCAGCCTGCTTTTTGGACTGGTCCACATCTGGAACCTGCTGGACTAGATGTTGGGAGGTTAGTCTGGATGGGACCTTCAGGCACTGGCTTTCACATGGACCCTTTCCAAGCTTGGACTGGCCATATGTGGTTTAAATCTCAGCTGGTTCAGTAGGAGGCTCAATTGATAAAACTTTGGTACAACCATGCTGCCGGATCTCCCAGTAGAGAAGACCGCAATGGCTGATTCCCCTGTCATAGTTACATAGTTGGTAATGTTGGAAATAGACACAAGTCTATCCACTTCAACCTGTGTGTGTGCTATATGTTAATAGTACATTGTATACCCCTGTATATTGTGGTCGTTGAGGGTGCCCATCTAACAATTTTTTGACATTATCGATGCTCCCCGCTGAAACCACTGCTTGTGGAAGGGAATTCCACACCCTTACCGCTCTTACAGTAAAGAACCCTCTACACAGTTTAAGGTTAAATCGCTTTTCTTCTAATTATAATGAATAGCTGCATGTCTTTTTAAATTTTTTTTAACAGAAAAGCTTTTTCCCTATTGGGGGGGGGGGGTCACCAGTATGGTATTTGTATATTGAAATCATATCCCCTCTCAAGCGTCTTTTCTCCAAAGAGAACAGGTTCAATGCTTGTAGTCTTTCCCCATAGCTGAGATCCTCCAGTCCCTTTATTCATTTTGTTGCCCTTCTCTGGACCCTCTCCAGTTCCAGCATATCCCTTCTGAGGACTGGTGCCCAGAATTGGACGGCATACTCAAGATGTGGCCGGACGCAGAGTCTTGTATAGTGGGAGAATTATCGTGTTATCTCTAGAGTTAATCCCCTTTTTAATGCATGCCAATATCCTGTTGGCTTTGCTTGCAGCAGCCTTGCATTGCATGCCATTGCTGAGCCTGTCATCTACTAGGACCCCCAGGTCCTTTTCTATCCTAGATTTCTCAGAGGTTCTCCTAGCGAGTAAACTGCATTCATATTTTTAGCACCCAAATGCATTATTTTACATTTTCCAATATTAAACCTCATTTGCCATGTAGTTGTCCACCCCATTCATTTGTTTAGATCTTCTTGCAATGTTTCCACCCATTTTCCATCTTGCGTGGAAGTTATTGCCCTGCTTAGCTTTGTATCATCCACAAAACCTGAAATTGAGCTGTTTTATCCCATCCTCCAGATTGTTTATGAATAAATCAAACAGGATTGGTCCCAGGACAGAATCGTGGGGAATCCCACTTTCTACACCAGATCATTCTGAGTATTCCCCATTTAACACCACCCTCTGGACTCGCCCCGTAGCCAGTTTTTAATCCATGTGCTCACCCTTTGATCCATGCCGACAGATCATAGTTTGTACAATAAACGTTTATGGAGAACTGTATCAAATGCTTTTGCAAAATCCAGGAACACCACATCTACCAGCCTTCCTTTATCTAGATGGCAGCTCACCCCATGGAAGGTTAATAGATTGGTCTGGCAAGAACGATGCTTCATGAATCCATGCTTATTCATGCTAATGATACTGTTCTGATTACTAAAATCTTGTATATAGTCCCTTATCATCCCCTCCAAGAGCTTGCAGACTATTGCTGCTAGGCTAACTGGCCTGTAGTTCCCAGGGATGTATTTTGGCCCTTTTTTAAAAATTGGTGCTACATTGGCTTGTACGGCTGGTACCATTCCAGTCAGTAGACTGTCCATAAAAATTAGGAACAATGGTCTGGCTATCACTTGGCTCAGTTCCTTTAAGTACCCTCAGGTGTAAGCCACCTGGTTCTGGTGACCTATTAATGTTGAGTTTATCAAGCCTATTTCTAATTCTGTCCTCAGTTAGCCATGAGAGTGCTTCCTGTGACATGCTATGAAGGTTACTGTTACAGTCTTTGTTACTGAACCCCCGTTTCCCTTGTGAAGACTGAGGAGAAGAATAAATTCAAAACTTTTGCCATCTCCCCGTCCATTGTAACCAGATTCCCTTCCTCATCCTTTATTGGGCCAATATGTTCAGACCTCCCTCTCTACTATTTATATACTTAAAGAATTTATTGGGGTTCTTTTTACTCTTCTCTGCTATGTGCCTTTCGTGTTCTATCTTAGCTGTCCTAATTGCACTCTACATTTCTTATTGAATTCTTTGTAAAGTTGAAATGCTGATGAAGACCCCTCAGCCTTGTATTTTTTGAAGGCTTTTTCCTTTGCTTTTATATGCTGTCAGCACTGTCTGTGTTGGGGGAATTCTGTGAATTTCTTTCCTGCAACCCGTGTATGGCTGGCCTCAGTTTGGGAAAAGTTAGTGCTTTTCAAGATCAGAGTTGCTGACTTTGCCTCTGGGCTTGCTCTGTATTTGAAAACTGAATTGGTAAAAAGGCCTGTCGGGCCAATCACCAGGAGCTCCTTCATTTTTATTGGCTGCCAAGTGCCACTATTTCCCATTTCTTACTGGATATGCAGTGGGGGTTTAATTCTGCGGGACTAACATTATGCAATAGGTGGAGTGTCGCACACTGTGTGAAATCTTTTTCCACCATACAGCGTCGAGTAAGCCACTCCCAGCTGCTGTTTCTGTTGCTGCTGTTTCTGTTGCATAGAGCAATGCGAAACTTAAATCCATTCTTGCTGCCTGCCTACAATGACGTTGGTCACCTCCGGCCATTTAACCCTCCAGGCAGTGGCGGAACTACCAGGGTCGCAGCAGTCGCACTTGCGACTGGGCCCTGGAGTACCACCACTGCAAGGGGGCCTGTCCGTTGCGCCACTGTAGGATGGTGGGGCGGTCGTCACCGCCTATTCTACTTGGAGCTGGCAAGAGATGGAAGTACAGTCACAGCAGCTGAGGGGAGGCTCCAGCTGAGCACTGTCACTGCGGACCACCCCGCCTATCCATTCCACCCATAGCTTCAGAGAGAGAAGCCATGTCAATAGGAGGAAACTAAAAGGAGAAAGTCAGTTGACAGCAAATAGAGGGCAGGGGGAGGATCTTTCCGCTTTTCGAGGAGACCCCATGCTAGCAGAGTCATCCCTGGGGCACGTGAAAAAAGGAATCAACTAACAGTGAGTGAGCAAGTAATTACCAGTGCCACTAACCGCTTACTGATAGGGAGGAGATCAGGGGCGATTGGGGGAGGGGGATATAGGGATGAGATCAGTGGCACAGGCTTTGCCACTGATCTCATCCCTATCCCCCCCATTCACCACTGATCTCATCCCTATCCCCCC
>BLSH010170685.1:2185136-2197087 GCA_018402905.1 Glandirana rugosa
TTTTTTTTTTATTATTAATATTTTTACAGTATTTAGATAGGGGATAAAACATCTGTGATATTGAAAACACGTTTGGTTAGTTATATACGTATAACGCTAAAAAAAAAAATGGTTTTTATACATCTTCTTACGTATAACCGGATTTGGCTACTTCTTTATATAAATAGTTAACAAAAACCTATAATATCGTTTTTTCATTTTTACGTAAAAAAAAAATAAAGTTTTAACAGCGAGAAAAAAACAAATATCGCGTTTTTTATTTTTGGTGTCTCCACTAGTTTATGGTGGTTTTCTTTTGCGATAAACACCCCCTTTTTTCTCGCAGTTAAAACAAAGCCATGTTACAGTGTACTGAAGTGGTTAAGGACCAGAAGGATTTACCCCCTTAAGGACCAGGCCATTTTTTGCGATACGGCACTGCGTCGATTTAACTGACAATTGCACAGTCATGTGACATTGTACCGAAACAAAATTGACGCTCTTTTTTCCCCCACAAATAGCGTTTTCTTTTGGTGGTATTTGATCACCTCTGTGGTTTTTATTTTTTGCGCTATAAACAAAAAAAGAGCGACAATTTTGAAATAAAAAAAAAATGCATTTTTACTTTTTTGCTATAATATCCAAAAACAATTGATAAATATATTTCTTCATCGGTTTAGGCCAATATGCATTCTTCTACATATTTTTGGTAAAAAAAAAAATCGCAATATGCATATATTGATTGGTTTGCACAAAAGTTATAGTGTCTACAAAATAGGGGATAGATTTATGACATTTTTATAATTATTATTTTTTTTTTATGTTGTGTAATGGTGGCGATCTGCGATTTTTAGCACGACATTGCGGCAGACAGATCGGACACTTTTGACACTTTTTTGGGACCAATGACATTTATACAGCAATCAGTGCTATAAAAATGCACTGATTACTGTATAAATTACACTGGCAGGGAAGGAGTTAACACTAGGGTAATCAAAGGGTTAAATTTGTTCCCTGGGAGTTGTTTCTAACTGTATGGGGCTGGGCTGACTGGGAGAAAAGAGAGATTGCTGTTCCTAATCACTAGCAACAGACAATCACTTTGAGCTCCCCTGTCTGAACGGGGATATGCTTTGTTTACATTGACAGATCCCCTTTCTGGCTCTGTGTGGAGCAATTCCGGGTGGCCAGCGGACATCGTGCCCACTATATCTATTACACAAAGCGACGTACACCTGCGGTGATACGTGTAATAGAGTCATCGGCCGCAGTATAATGACGACGGCTGGTGGTTAAAAGGCCTCAAAAAGCTTTCCACTGATAAAAACAGCAGAGCCAATGGCTCTCACTGCCTATGAGAGTGAGGACAGAAGACAGAGCCACTTCAAATGGGCACATCGCTAGATTGAGTGAGGACTCAGGTAAGTATAAGGCTTGGTTCATATATGTCCGGCTGTGGTTTCCCTGTGTCTTTTAAAAGGAGTCCAGTTCAATTTTTTTTCACTGGACCAGGTGCAAATTTTTACTTGAAATCGCACCTGAACCGGACTGCAATATGCACAGGACTCACTTTAAAAATGCACCATGCACAGCCCACAGATATGTGAACCAGCTGCATAGAGAAGGCCACCGGTTCACATGTCATGCAAATTGGATGTGGTTCAGAACGCATCCAATTCGCATATATGTGAACCAAGCCTAAGGGAGGGTGTAAGGGCAATACTGATACCTGAACATTTTCTACCCTAATGCAAGGGAATGCATTAAGGTAAAAATGTTTAGGCTTTAGAACTGCTTTAAGCTGGCCAATCAATTATTTTAAGAACCTTTGTTTGATTTTTAAATCTATAATGGGGTCAAATCAACATTTGTTTTTGACTGTAGTAATGAGAAAAATGTGATGGCGCAGTAACAGTACGTGTGGTTTTTGTTTGGAAAATTGCATTCACTCCAGCTTTGAAAGCAAAAGCAAATAGAATTTGGAGGTACTTTCAAGCAACGTTCGTTAAGTCATCAAACATACTGAGACTTTTCATACGAATGATTGCAAGTGTAGTTTGTGCTTGGATAAGCTGAGTTTAAGACAGATGTAAACTCTCACAAATACCCAGTGAAGTGAGCAGCCTCAGATGATACACAGAGATTAAACAAATCTCCCTACATAAGTTTTACATGTACTGTATATCTGCTGTCTTCAGCTTTATATATTCTTTAGAAAGTACACATTGTGTTGCAGATTTCCTCTTCCTGTTCAGCACTGGGAGTGGATTATTGGCATACAGCCAAGACAGCTGATATGGGGAAAGGCACCCCCCCACATTGGCAAAGAAAGGAAGTAATGTGCAGAGCTCTGCTGTGAGAAGACCAGCTCTCTGTTAATCTATTATACCAGTGGTTCTCAACTCCTGTCCTCGGGACCCACCAACAGGCCAGATTTGAAGTATTACCCCAGGGAGATGCAGACTAGAATACTGCAATCACTGAGCAGCAAATGATATCACCTGTGATGTATTTCAGTTATCCTGCAAAACTGGCCTGTTAGTGGGTCCCGAGGACTGGAGTTGAGAACCATTGTATTATACTATAGCAACCTCCCACAACAAAAATTTCAGGCTGCTTTTATCTCCCGTCTCGGAGAACTTTTCAGAAGTTATCAGGCTAATAACAGAAGAACGGAGCAGGAGAGAGCCATAGGACTCTGCTTTGGAGAGGGCTAAGTAAACACTGCAGATCTATGTGCCCAGCTCAAATTTCATGAATCAGGTTCACATCCACGTTAAAGCTGAACTCAAGTCAAACAGATACTTACTCAGTTGAAATACATATATACAGTATCTCTGAAAAGTCAGTACACCCAGGGGCGTAACGATAGGGGTTGCAGGGGTTGCAATTGCAACCGGGCCCCATGGTCCAGGGGGCCCATGTGCCTCCCTTGTACACCTGAATACGAGGGATGCCAGGGGTGGCATTTAGAGGACCCAATCTCCTCCATTTTCCTCTATCCAGTTTACTTGTCTTCTGCTGTTCCCAGGGCCTCTGTGTGTTTCCCTGGCCCCCCTGGGGCCTGCTGCAGAACTTGTGAAAGGGCCCCACTGCAGTACCGTAATAAAGGGACCCACGATGGGAGTAAAGGGCCCCAGGATCAGTGGGAAGAGGGAAGGGCCCTGGCCAGGGGTCAGGGGGCCCTTCATAATTTCTTGCACCGGGGCCCTGAAGGTTCTAGTTACGCCTCTGAGTACACCCCTCCCATTTTTGTAAATATTTTATTCTATCTTTTCATGTGACAACACTGAAGAAATGGCACTTTGCTACAATGTAAAGTAGTGAATGTACAGCTTGTATAACAGTGTAAATTTGCTGTCCCCACAAAATAACTCAACACACAGCCATTAATGTCTAAACCGCTGGCAACAAAAGTTTAGAAATTAATGGCTGTGTGTTGAGTTATTTTGAGGGGACAGCAAGTTTACACTTTTATACAATCTGTACACTCACTGCTTTACATTGTAGCAAAGTGTCATTTCTTCAGTGTTGTCACATGATAAGATATAATAAAATATTTACAAAATGTGAGGGGTGTACTCACTTTTGTATGAGAAGGGGTGTTGACTATAGATCTGAGTTCTGCCTGTATTTTTAACAAGCATTTATCAGGCTTCAGTTGGGGTACAATTAGAGTAGTAGGAGACTATTGGGGTGAGTTTTGCAGACATTACAACAATCTAATAAATGCCTGCTGATTATGCTGTTCAGACAAGTATTTATTAACTAGCAAATATTACCACTTCTTCACCAGATCCATTTTTAGCACACATGATACAATGTGCATTTTAGGCCTGACAATTAGTTAAACCCCACAAACAGTATATATTTTCTGAAAGACAAACCCTGGAGAAAAAAAATGTTAGTAGTTGCAATTTTTTATGTCATATGATATTAGTGCTTATGTTAGTATTTATCAAATGTAAATTTTCAGTAAAAATATAACATTAAAGTTAATTAGTGTACCCAAGCACAATTATGTTACCCAGCTTATTTAAATTATTAAAGATGATGTTGTGATGGGTAAATAGATAACCAGTATGTCAAGCCTCAGGCCTCATACACACGGGCGTTTACAAAAAAATAAGCAAAACGCCGGGCTTGACGTCAGGGAAAAAATTGCAGTTTTTCTTGGCGTTTTGCATTGACGTCAATGCACGTTTTTTCACGCTAGCTTTCAGCGGCATTTTCTGCCTCTATTCAAAATCAATGGTTCCCTATGGGAGCCCATTAATTTGAATAGAAGCTGCACCACAAGTCGGATTACGTTAATCCGACTTGCGGCGCGACTTGTGTGCCAGGGGTCTTAAAGGGAACCCCCTGCAAAAAAATTTGCGTGGGGTTCCCCCTCAAGAGCATACCAGGCTCTTCGATCTAGCATGGATTTTAAGGGGACCCCCCCAAAATCCATACCAGACCCTTATCCGAGCACACAGCCTGTCCGGCCAGGAAAGGGGGTGGGGACGAGCGACCCGCAGAAGACCCCTCAAAAGATGGAAGACCCCACAAAAGAGCCGAAGAAAGAAGACGAGGGAGAAGAGAGGGGAGAAGACGCCGGAGCTGATTTAATAAAATATTTTAAAAAGCTGTGTAGTGGTTTTTTTTTTGTACACTTTTTTTCTCCCCAGGTAAACGGGTAGGGGTACCCCATACTCATTTACATAGGGTGGGGGGCCCGGCATCTGGGGGCCCCTTTATTAAAGGGGGCTTCCAGATTCCGATAAGCCCCGCCCGCAGACCCCGAAACCAACGGTCAGGGTTGTCGGGAAGAGGCTCTTGTCCCCTTCAACATGGGGACAAGGTGCTTTGGGGTGGGGGGGGGCGCAGCGCCCCCCCCCCTGCCCCAAAGCACCCATACTCCCCATGTTGAGGGCATGCGGCCTGGTACAGTCCGGGGGGGGGCGCTCGCTCGCTCGTCCCCACCCCTTTTCCTGGCCGGCCAGGCTGCGTGCTCGGATAAGGGTCTGGTATGGATTTTGGGGGGGGACTCTACACCTTTTTGTTCGGCGTGGGGGATTCCCTTAAAATCCATGCTAGATCGAAGAGCCTGGTATGCTCCTGAGGGGGAACCCCACGCAATTTTTTTGTCAGGGTTTCCCTTTAAGACCCCTGGCACACAACTCGCACCGCAAGTCGGATCATCGTGATCCGACTTGTGGTGCGCCTTCTATTCAAATCAATGGGCTCCCATAGGGAACCAGTGATTTTAAATAGAACGCCTGACGAGGCTTAACGCTGTGTATACAACGTTAAGCAAATTTATTGAGCGTTTTGCTGGCTCTGTGTCAAAAACGCCATGACGCTGCAGCTTCGGAACGCACTGGTCCCACGTTCTAGCTACAGCTCACTAACGCCGACGCCCTCTACTACTCAAAAACGTTTTTATTGGGCCATTGAATAACATGGAGAGCAGCAAAAAACGTGGCATTACAAAACGCCCGTGTGTATGAGGGCTTAAAATGACACATGCCAGTGAAACGGCAACAAATTTTGGCAACCAAAGTTGTCCATATGCGTTGCTTTAAAAACTTTGCATGCCATCAGTTTAGAGTTAGTGATATTAAAGGGAAAAAAAAAACAAAAACGGCAAACATGGTACACTTACCTGCTCTGTACAGTGGTTTTGCACAGAGCAGCCCCAATCCTCCTCTTCTCGCTCCCGAGCCACTGCTCTGCATGTCTATTCAGGCACGGAACTGCAACTTAGCCCCACTCCCTCTCTTTCGATGGCTCACTGGCTGTGATTGACACAAGCGGAAGTGGCTCCCACTGCTGTCTCAGCCAATGAGGAGAGAGAGTCACCGGAGAGCTGATGCTCTCGTGCACATCTCTGGATTGAAAGGGAGCCGAGGTAGGTATTGGGGGGCTCCTGCTGCTGTCAATCAATTCCAGTGAGTGGGTGGGGCGCAGTAGCGCTGTGTGTGTCTGTGGACATAAACAGCCTGGCTGGGGAGCGAGCCTGCACGTCTACCCTCATAGCTAGTGGCTTGCTATGGGAAGACACAGAAAAGAGGAGCAGGGTGCGCTGGCAGGGGACCCGAGAAGAGGAGGTTCAGGGACACTCTGTGCAATACCACTGCACAGAGCAGGTAAATATAAACCTCTTTTTTTATTTAAAGTTAAAAAAAGGAGGCTTTGGAGCCACTTTAAGTTTTGTTGGCCAACTCTGTGCGGTCTTCAGAACTTCAAAAATAATGATGTTCTTTCATTTGCTGCTGATGAGATTAGGCAGAATCCTTCCAGGTGTTCAGTTACATTTCTATTTTGTGACAGATGAAATAAGGCGACTAGAGCAACACTTTTTAGGATGGATTTACCATAAGACCACCTGCCTTACTTTATCCATACAAGTCTGGCAATATAATTGGTAAAAGATGTCACAATATAATACTCTTCTACTGCCTTGATCAGCTGCTAATCCCTAGAACATGCTGATTTATCACCCACTTCATGGGTTTTCCCATGTAACCCCTTGAGGGCCTTATGTGTGTTAACAGTTCAAAGAGACCCTGTCACCAACCCCCCCCAAAAAAGTGAAAGTAAACACAGAAAATTCAAGTATTATACATGCTTACATACAGTATTCTTCATTTCCATACATTTTTTGTTCGCTTGTAGTGTTCCTTTGAACTTGTTAGAACATTTGACTAGTCAATTCACTATTGGGCAAATTTTTTTAAGACCAATGGTCCCACTAGGTCGGACTTTTAAGGCACTCCAGACTTAGATATATAAAAAAATATAACCTTTATTAATACAAAAATATATAATGGAAAAAGACAGACAGGACAATTGTTAAAAGCATACATGTAGTATCAACATCATTTCATAGTAATCATGCTCTGTGTTCTTTTTCCATCACCCCTGAGTGTGTTCAGAATAAGCGAGTTAGCGAACCGTGCGTTGGCGCACAGGGGCTCATGGTTCTCACATGATGTAACAATTGCTAGGAAATTATGTTCATACTACATGCATGCTTTCAACAATTGTCCTGTCTGTCTTTTTTCATTATATGTTTTTGTATAAATAAAGGTTACATTTTCTTATATATCCAAGTCTGGAGTGCCTTAAAAGTCCGACCTAGTGGAACCATTGGACCTAAAAACTTTTGTCCAATATCTATACTATTACGGAGTGACCTTTCTCTTTTATTCATTAATCAATTCACTAGTATAGTCAACCTTAGATGGCTTAGCCCTTCCCTCTTCTGGGAATGTCTAATTGCATTCTGTGCTGGTCCAGCTCCTCTACCCGTCCCAGCAATAACATCTATGTAGTCTGCTAGGGCAGCCTTGGCCTTTTAAGATTTTTATACATGGAAGGCTTTTGCAGGTAAATAACATGGAACCCCTTGGCGCCGATGTAACAGAAATAGGCAGCTCCACCGCACTGGGTTTTTTGCTGTGGGGGCCGCACGTTGGCATACCTCCCTTTGTGCTAGGAGCGCTGCGCAGGGCGCCCCCCCCCCAGCACAATGACCAGGGTCCCACTGAGAGCCCCAGGCCCCGTTTATTTTTTTTAAATTAGTATCAGTGTCAATTAGTGTCCATGTTAGTGTATTTTTTTAGTAAAAAAATAAAAATAGCTAAATGCGCACTATTGTTTCTGGGCTGCACAGTATCTCACAAAAGTGAGTACACCCTTTACATTTTTGAGAATATTTTATTCTATCTTTTCATGTGACAACGCTGAAGAAATTACACTTTACTACAATGTAAAGTAGTGAGTGTACAGCTTGTATAACAGTGTAAATTTGCTGTCCCCTCAAAATAACTCAACACACAGCTATTAATGTCTAAACCTCTGGCAACAAAAGTGAGTACACCCCTAAGTGAAAATGTCCAAATTGGGCCCAATGTGTCAATATTTTGTGTGGCCACCATTTTTTTTCCAGCACTGCCTTAACCCTCTTGGGCATGGAGTTCACCAGAGCTTCACAGGTTGCCACTGTAGTCCTCTTCCACTCCTCCATGATGACATCACAGAGCTGGTGGATGTTAGAGACCTTGCGCTTCTCCATCTTCCGTTTGAGGATGCCCCACAGATGCTCAATAGGGTTTAGGTCTGGAGACATGCTTGGCCAGTCCATCACCTTTACCCTCAGCATCTTTAGCAAGGCAGTGGTCGTCTTGGAGGTGTGTTTGGGGTCGTTATCATGTTGTGCCAGCAGCACTCATGCAGCCCCAGACCATGACACTCCCACCACCATGCCTGACTGTAGGCAAGACACACTTGTCTTTGTACTCCTCACCTGGTTGCCGCCACACACGCTTGACACCATCTGAACCAAATAAGTTTATCTTGGTCTCATCAGACCACAGGACATGGTTCCAGTAATCCATAGCCTTAATCTGCTTGTCTTCAGCAAACTGTTTGCGGGCTTTCTTGTGCATCATCTTTAGAAGAGGCTTCCTTTTGGGACGGCAGCCATGCAGACCGATTTGATGCAGTGTGCGGCGTATGGGCTGAGCACTGACAGGCTGACCCCCCACCCCTTGAACCTCTGCAGCAATGCTGGCAGCACTCATACGTCTATTTCCCAAAGACAACCTCTGGATATGATGCTGAGCACGTGCACTCAACTTCTTTGGTCGACCATGGTGAGGCCTGTTCTGAGTGGAACCTGTCCTGTTAAACCGCTGTATGGTCTTGGCCACCGTGCTGTAGCCCAGTTTCAGGGTCATCGCAATCTTCTTTTTTTCAGATCCTCAGTGACCAGTATGAGAGAGTGAGAGCGATAACACCAACTTTTACACACCTGCTCCCCATTCACACCTGAAACCTGTAACACTAACGAGTCACATGACACCGGGGAGGGAAAAGGGCTAATTGGGCCCAATTTGGATATTTTCACTTAGGAATGTACTTACTTTTGTTGTCAGAGGTTAAGACATTAATGGCTGTATGTTGAATTATTTTGAGGGGACAGTAAATGTACACTGTTATACAAGCTGTACACTCACTACTTTACATTGTAGCAAAGTGTAATTTCGTCAGTGTTGTCACATGAAAAGATATAATAAAATATTTACAAAAATGTGAGGGATGTACTCACTTTTGTGAGATACTGTACTACGGTTACAAACAACAGCTAACATACACATATGTGGTATCGCTGCGATCATCAGGAGTGGGAGAATTTGTGTTGCGTTGGTCTTTGGTGGAAGGTCATGGCAGTAGCAAGAAATATACAGTTACATTTTTTTTAAAAAAATGATTTTTTTTTACTATTTCGGGCCAGTTTTCCTTTGATAATAATAAAAAAAAATTAGGAGACACCAATTACCATTTACCACCAAATGAAAGTCCAGTTTGTCCTGAAAAAAAAACAAGGTATAATCCACGTGGGTGAACAAAGTAGTTGTGATGATATTTACAGTTTTACTAACACATGTCGAAGTTGCAAAATTGGGTTTAGGCATTAAGATTTGTTTTACCCTTAGGCGCAAAGGGGTTAAATGTACACTTAATCCCTTTGGATTCATTTGTTGAACTGTTGATGCACGTCTGTGCAATATAGGTCTGAACGATTACTTAAAGGAAAATATTTCACTGCTGGAGAAGTTGTCCTTTAAGGTTCTTATTAGAAGTTTGTAATATTACTGGGACGCAGTGTAATAATTTAAGATATTTATTGTGAAAGTTTAACTGGGCTGCTGTCAAAGTTTAAATAAGTGAGTAAGCATGAAAGAATGCCCCATATATCCTCTTTATTAGTTAAGGGAAGATGAACAAAGACTATTTTATAGCTACGTTTCAGACATCGTCAGAGGTCACAAAGAATGTACCACGCCAACCCCTTATTTCGGGGAAAGTTAAGCTGAATCATGCTGTCATTTGTTCACTTTATATAGAGAAATGCTCAAGTCATATATTTTACCTATGTAATGCTGACTCCATATCAGTACACTGTGCTGTAATGAACTCCTTAAAGTCCCTCCTACACTCTTAACATGAGACAAGACCAGAGCTACCAGTCTTGTGCTGATGAGGCCCATAAGGTGCAAACCGTATTGTCCAGGGGTCAGTGCTCTGGTTAGTTAAAGTGTCACTAAACCCACACCTTAAAAAACTATCAATAAATGCTGTATTACATGCTGTCCATACTCACTCAGTCACTATGGGATTCATTTTCTGTATTCTGCAAAAAAAACCTGGTTGATCTCTGTCTACTACTTCTGTCCATGTCCCCAATTCAGCTAGGGATTTTCCAGAGCAGTGTTGGCAGCTCTGCACATGCTCAGTTTTTAGTGAGTTTGTATGCTGAGCATTTCCTCCCTATCACATCTGATCAGCCCATGTGACTATAGAGTCACACATGCGGGTTTATACACAGTGGTAAATGACAGCCCGCTCCCTCCCTCCTCCTCCATGCCCACTAACCAGCTAAACAAAATGGGGGGCTGGATATTACATGTAGATTGATGAAGGCTTCACCTCCCTCTTATTCTAAGACACAGGCTGGAGGAGTGTGACACCCAAAAAATAATAAAGATTTGATTTCAAATAAATATTTCCGACAATTTAAAACAGTTTATTGATATGATTTATTTCCAAAGGCTGTTTTTTTTAACATGTGACCAGCAGCAGAGGAACTAGAAGCTCCTCCTGCCTATGTTTCTCTACAGACAGGCTGGGAAAGATCTGGGTCACGTGACAGCTGTATATCGATAAGGGTCCTTTCACACACACGGACCGTTCATCAGTTCATCAGTTTATCAGTTCATCAGTTTTCATCCGTTTTTCATCCGTTTTTTCATCCGTTTTTCATCAGTGGTCATCAGTTTTTTCATCCGTTTTTCATCAGTGGTCATCAGTTTTTCATCAGTTTTTTTTTACATTCACTACCAATGCAAAAACGGATGAAAAACTGACCGTTCGTCAGTTTACATCCGTTTTTCGTCCGATCCGTTTTTTTGACGGATGAAAAATAGGACTTTCATCCGTTCAAAAAAACGGATGCTGACGGAAGCGGATGAAAACTGATGAAAATAGCTGATCATCAGTTGTCATCAGTTTTTCCATAGAGTTGCATTAATGTCCGTTTTTCATCCGTCAACGGATGGATGAAAAACGGACAAACGGTCCGTGTGTGTGAAAGGGGCCTTAGGAAAAAGGTACTTAGAATTTTTTTTTTAATTAACCACTTCAGCCCCAGAAGGATTACCCACTTTAGGACCAGAGCACTTTTTGCGATTTGGCACTGCGATGTTTTAACTGACAATTGTGCGGTCGTGCAACATTGTACCCAAACAAAATTTGCGTCCTTTTTCCCCCCACAAACATAGCTTTCTTTTGGTGGTATTTGATCACCTCTGAGTCATTTCTGATTGCCGCTATAAACAAAAGAAGAGCGACAATTTTGCAAAAAAAAACAAACAAAACAATATTTCTATTACTTTTTGCTAAAATACAAATCCAAAAAAAAATATAAAAAAAACAAAAAAAAAAAAACAAATATAAAAAAAACAAATTTTCTCATCAGTTCTGGCCAATATATATGCTTTCTCTTTTGGTAAAAAAAAATCCCAATCAGCATTTATTGATGGTTTGCGCAAAAGTTGCGGCGGTTTTTATTTTTTACAAGTAATGGTGGCAATCTGCGATTTTTAGCGGTACTGTGATATTGCAGCAGACATGTCGGACCATTTTGACACTTTTTTGGGACCAATGGCATTTATACAGCGATTATTGCTATGAAAATGCACTAATTACTGTGTAAATGCCATTGGCAGTGAAGGGGTTAACCTGCAGGGGCGCTCTAAGGGGTTAACTGTGTTCCCTGTGTGTGTTCTAACTGTATGGGGGCTGGGCTGGCTGAGGGAGGAGAGTGATCGCGTCTCCCATACACAGGGAGCCTACGATCACATCCCTTCCCCCTCTGTCAGAACGGAGATCCGTGTTTACATACACGGATCCCGTTCTGTCAC
>BLSH010170685.1:2201107-2232787 GCA_018402905.1 Glandirana rugosa
GTTTCCTACCCTCTCCGAACCCTCTTCAGAACCTGGAATAAACTACCAACAGAGGTTGTGAGACAGTCAACAGTAAGTGGCTTCAAACATGCTTGGGATAAACATAAATCCATAGTCAGACAACAAGGTTAATGTAAAAAAAAATAAAAAAAATAGAAAAAAAATAAAAATGGGCAGACTCGATGGACTACTCAGTCTTTTTCTGCCGTCACTTTTCTATGTTTCTAACGCCATCCACAACTCTGCTCCCAGCTACATCACCAGCCTAGTCTCAAAATACCAACCTAATCGTCCTCTTTGTTCCTCCCAGGACCTACTGCACTCCAGCTCCCTCATCACCTCCTCTCATATTCGCCTCCAAGACTTCTCCCAAGCCTCTCCCATCCTTTGGAATTCCCTACCCCAATCTGTCAGACTGTCCCCAAATCTATCCACTTTCAGGCGATCCCTGAAAACTTTCCTCTTCAGGGAATTCTTTCCTGCCGCCACCTAACAACTACACTTTTTATTTTCTCAATCAGCTGATCCTCCACAGTTATTGCCCTATCGTATCACTTGACCCTCCATACTAGATTGTAAGCTCTAATGAGCAGGGCCCTCTGATTCCTCCTGTATTGAATTGTATTGTAATTGTACTGTCTGCCCTAATATTGTTAAGAGCTGTGCAAACTGTCAGCGCTATATAAATCCTGTATAATAATAATAAAATAATAATAATAGTGGATTTTGCACATTGGGCTCCAGAAATTACTGGCACATAACTTTATTATCTGTACAGAAAATGCAACGCATTTCTACAAATAATCTTTGTGATATTTGGAGAAGATTTCAGTGCCTCCCCACGTTGCTCCTTCTGATTTTTTAGCATTTTTCCCAGGCCTGCTTCACAATCAGTAATATGATTCTGTAACTCTGAGGTCTTGCACGCTCTTGCAGGATTCCTCTGAACTTGTCTGACTGTCTCAGTGGGAGTTTCAGGCTGTCGCCTGCAGCCTACAGAGTAAATCTTTGCAGCTCCCTGAATAGATGGCGATAGTCTTCACAAGAGAAGGCAAAAACAGTTATTCCTGACCACCAATAACTTGCTGCAATATTTTGACAGCCTAAGCTGACCTGTAACCCTCCACTACTTATGTTGTATTGTGTGTGGACTGCTGAGATGGTAACGCTTGGATAAAGCATTCTTCTAAATACATGATTGAAATACATACATGGGACCTGTTTTCCTTGTGAAAGGTTTTGTATTTCTGTCTATCCAGTCTTGAGATTTACACAGCCCAGCCATAGAGCAGAGCAGAACATTTTCTACTTCAGTTAGGCAATACAGCTAGGTCTCTTTCCTGCCCCAAGCATATGATTCTCAAAAAGGTTGAGATAAAGATTCAATGATTGTAGAGGTGTCAGACATAAGAGTGCAGCGCTAAAACATAGAATAAACCATGTATTTAATAGGTCAGCAATCCTCAAAACTCTATTCATGTATAAAACATATTTCATATATTTAAAATGTGGAAACAGCAAAAGCATCAAAAAGCGTCATTAAAAAGTCCATAAACAAAGTAAAGGCTTCACATCCATGCTCTATGTGACAGATCAAACATTTATGCTGGGTTCTTACACCGCATCCAATTTACAGGACACTTTAAAACACATTGTTTTCAATGTGTCCAGTTCACATAGGTGCGGTGTATTCGCAGTCCGCATTGCACAGAAAACGTGTGCGTTTTCTGTGCAGTGCAGTGTGAAGTCCCAGCCCATTATGTTCAATGGGAACGCATCTGACTCGCAGATGTGTTCTGCATTGAACGGGGATTCTTTCCCCCTCTTCACTGCACCTCCCCTCCCTGGTCAGCTGATCCGCAGTGAGAAGGGACAGGAGCCGCTGCACAGCGGCGCCTGTCCTTCTCACCAACAATAAGGCTGGAATTCACACCAGACTGGCGTGAATCCAGCCTAAAGTAAAAAAGGGTGATCTCCTTTTAGTCGGAGGAAGAGATTCCCACAACACACCTGGCGTGTAGAAGTACAAACTGCTTGCCAGCTCCCCGAGACCACCAGGTTATAAGTGGTGCGCATAGGGATGTAAGGTCTCCCCACAACTTGCAAGTTCTCCTCTCGCTGTCACTCTCCTCCATCACATAGCACACACAGAGCCCGATAACAGATAAAAATACTTCATGGTGCAATACTTAAAGTGTAACTCCTCTTTTGTTGAGAAAAAAGCATTCCCCTCTGGGTGATCTATGTACATTGCAAGGATTATAACAACCTTTGTTGCAAGATTCCTACCTTTTGTTATTCTGAAGGAATCCCTGTGTGTTTCTCTGTGCCTCTGTTCTGAGTGGGTCTAATGGGAGTGATTTCATAATTAACTGTCAGGTGTGCAGCTGTTGAGCAGCAATGAGGAAATATGCTGGGCCCGCATCCATTTAGACATGTTCCTATTGAAAGTATCTCTCCAAAAATGACATTTTTGCTGCAGGGGATGCCTGAAATCCTACCTTTTGTTATTCTGAAGAAATCCCTGTGTGTTTCTCTGTACCTCTGTTCTGAGTAGGTCTAATGGGAGTGGTTTCATAAGTAACTCTCAGATGTGCAGCTGCTGAGCAGTAATGGGGAAATCTGCTGGGCCTGCATCCCTTTAGACGTGTTCCTATTAAAAGTATCACTCCAAAAATTACATTTTTGTTGCAGGGGATGTCTGAAATCTGACTTGTATCTTAGGCAGACTTCTGGGAAAATTGGTGAGCCAATCACACAAGCAGGAAATTATGTTTCTGGGGAGTGGTCAGTACACACTCTGTATACAGAACAACTCCAGGTAGCCATATTGCAATGCATTCTCAGAAAATTATAGGGGCTGCAGATTTAAAAGGAAAGGTAATCTTTCATAACATTCAATTACAATATGACTTGTATTGCAATTGCACATGCTAAATTATTTTTTCTTTATTTGCTATTTTTTATCCCCACAAAAGTGGAGTTACCCTTTAAAAACTTCTAATTTATTAAACGGTGAGTATTGCACTTACTACAGACTTCATTAATGATCAGCATCCAGTAGTGAGCTTCCACAATGATTCACTGTGTTTTGCGGCGTCCTCGCAAAGCTTCTCCTCCATCTCCCTGGTGCATAACCAATCTGTGTCTAATAGCGTGTGCTAACATGTGCGCAGAGTTACAACTTATAACCTGGTGGTCCCGGGGAGCTGGTAAGCAGTTTGGGTGTGTTGTGGTATTCTCTTCCTCTGACCACAAGGAGATCACCCTCTTTCACTTAAATGTTTGATCTGTCACATAGAGCACAGATGTGAAACCTTTACCATCTGTTAAAAGGACTTTGTTTATAGACTTTTTTATGACGCTTTTTGATGCTTTTAATGTTTCATCGCATTAAATATATGGAATACATTTTATACATGAATAGAGTTTTGAGGATTGCTGATCTATTGGATACATGTTTTACTCTATGTTTTTAGTGCTGCACTTTTTGATATCTAACAATTATTGGAGTCTGTATCTTGGCTTTTTTGGTGCTGGCTGTGTCAAATCACCTGACAGCAGGTGTGCACCACTTTAGGGGTGCACCGCTAAGGTTGGGAACCCTTAGCTGACTGCCACGAATGGAACTGTGGGTGGTGATGGAAGCAGAACCACAAGAGCACTGACACAGATATGCAGGGAGCTAGAGCATAGGTTTCTCCAGGTTGCAGAGTCTAAGAGCCAGCAGGTGTTCACCAGAGCCTCTGGTGCTGAGGATGGACTTGGCTGCACCAGGCTCCAGGTCGCGGCCCCCAGCGTCTCCCAGCTCACGCTCATGGCTGGCTACAGGTGGATAGAGAGGACACAGTAGTACAGGACAGCAAGGAATAGTCAGTGGGATAGCCAAGGGTCAGGGCAGCGAGCAGACAGGGACAGACAGGAGAGCACGCCAAGATCGGGGTAACCAGCAGACAGGAATAGTCACAAACAAGCCAAGGTCAGGCTAACAAGCAGGAAGGAATAGTCACAAACAAGCAGAGGTCTGTACATGCAAACAGACGAAGAGCACTCAGCAGGAACTACACACACACAGAAAGCCTGACACACAATATTGTTCGGCGTCAGTTGTTTGCACTGCAAGGTGTTATAAATGTTCCTTATTAGGACCTGGGGTGGAGCCCTGCTGAGGAAAGCTTACTAAAGCACACAGGTGAGGGGTGCATGGTCTCTAACTGACCACGAGCAGACAGGTAAGCAAACAGACAAGAAATGAATGTTACTGCAGATTCATGACAGGCGGCTTTTTTATCACTATAGGAGATTATCTTTTAGTTCATTAACTATTGTTCTAGCGCAGGGTTTCCTCCTTTTTTTTTCTTCGTCAGACATAAGAGGTCAGACTGCGGAAGTATAATTCTTTGAACTCTGACAACCTAGGTTTGGCACGCCTACACCTCAACGCCTTCAGATTTGAAAAAAAAAAAAGAAACCTTCTTTGGAGGTCAACTTGTTTTTTGTGAGCAGCCTAGTTTCTGAAGACTAAAGTTGGTCATAATGGAGCAAATTTCACCTGATGAAGCAGAAAAAAATTCAAGCTCTGATTGGTCCTGTTGGCATCCTCCTGCCCAACATCCTTCAATCTGAAAATTGAAGGAGCCAGGCAGCAAATTGTCTGCCAAACACCGGCTGCAGCCAATCAGATACAGCCATTTTTTGGATATTTTGACAACAGAGGGGTTCCAGCTACCAGAATAAAATAGCTGGAGATTCCTCCATCTGCACTGGGGAAATCAACAGATTTCCTTGTTAATCCTCATCTATGGCTAGTGTACAGTAAGTGCTCAAAAGTGAATCTACCAGAAGCACCACCTTTCCTAACCTAATCCAGCATCACTGCAATTATTACTGTCCAGCCTGTGATTGGATTGTTCTGAAGACAACTAAAAATTTGGTATTTTTACTCTCAGGCCAGATCGAAGATCTGAGCTCCTTCGGTGAGTTTTTTTTCTGCTTGTAAATGCCCCTCTTCTAATATGCCATTAAATTCTTATATGTGCATGGACAAATAGGCTTACATATAGGTGCTTTTACAGGTTGGAAAAACATGCTCACCTTTAACAGCGTAATTTTTCAAGCTCTGTGTTCATGAGGCCTAAGCGTTAGAGATCCTATCACTATTTTAAAAAATTGCAGTTAAAAGCACAGGAAACTCCTGTATTTTAAATGCTTACTTGCAGTGTTTTTTCTTATATAAATACATTTTTTCACTTGTGTATGACAATAGTGAGGTCCAACAAACCCTAAACTGTAAGGAGAAAATAGAAGAATGGTACTGAACACAATTCCACCATCATTTTCCCCAAAATTGACAAATTGGTAACAAAACGGTCAGTTTAAAGTCTCATACTTATGCCAGCAGCCTTGGAAAGTGAAATATTTAACAAAACACAGTACAAGCTAAAAGGAATGTGGAGACATTATAAACATTAACTTGCCAGGGCCTTAAAACTACCTCTAATGAGGCACTTATGTAAATGGTGGGAGTGCAGTTTAACACCTTGGCACCAAGTGCACACAAATATGCGGCCTCTTGGCGGCCGGGCCTTAGTGCAGAGCGGTCACATATTTGCATGCAGTAGCACCCACACAGATGTGCCCAGAGAGCGCACTCCCAACAAAGTGACCGGTGGCTAATGGTGACAGCAAATCACGGCAATCTCATGGTCAAAAGCCCCACCCCACCTTCTGGCACTCCAAACCCTGTAAAGCAGTGGTCCCCAACCTTTTTAGCAATGGGGACTGACTGCATGGAAGAAAATTGTGCTGAGGCCCAAGGGGGAATGCGTGGGGTGGTATTCGATTTTTTGCGGGTAATTTGTCAGGGCAATGGCTGCTGTTGGCCCTTCAATCATCACTGCACCAGGTTGTTATGGTGTCACCATGATTGAAGAGCATTATTTCTCTTATTACATTGTAATTTAAAATGAAATAGTTCAACTCACCATAATGCAGAATCAGTGGGACCCCCGAGTGTGTCACTTGCCACATCTGCCACCAGATGTGGATTGTTACTTGCCACGTCGCCTGCCACCAGATGAGGATTGTCACTTGCCATTGCCTGCCAGTGCCACCAGATGAGGATGTCACTTGCCATTGCCTGCCAGTGCCACTAGATGAGGATGTCAGTGGTCAGTGTTGAGGGCAGGAAGAGAGTGGTAATAGAGTGTGGGCATGAGAGATGTTTTCTCTCTGCTCCCCGCCGCACCTCCAAACACTGAAGAGTCCTGCGCGGTGCTGGCAGTGAGAGATGATGTCATCTCTCTAATTCCCGCTCACACCTCCTACACTGAAGTCCTGCTCTGTGAGGTTGGAAGTCAGAGGAGCGGTGATGCTGAGAGATGTGTCAGCCCTTCTCGCGAGCCCACCCGCTTCTCATGTCCGCCCAGCTCTCTCATGCAGCCAGCCCACCCACAGCCCTACTGCAGAAAGCCCACGGCCCAGCAGTGGGCTGTGGCCCCAGGGTTCACGACCCCTGCTGTAAAGGGCCGGCGGGAGAAATACATATCTGTGAGTCTGTGATATTGACCTATGGCTGAACTCTCATGTATCCAAAACTCTTAACTTCCATTTATACTACATACAGCCTATTGTCATGGAGTGGATATACTATTGTAGAAGACAATACCATTCAGTTAGACACTAAACATACCTACTGTATATTTCAAGGCGCAGAAGACTAATAAAAAGACACATTAGACCTCCTAAGAGAAAAACACATAGATCTGTCATATTTAGTATCTACCAAATCATAATTTAATTCTGATAATATGCTAGTTTTCAGATTGTGAAACCTTTCCATAAGGAGATATAGATGAATCAAGACAGTTGGCATTAAGATTTCTGTTGGGCATAAAAAATAATCCAGCATATCTAAGACACACTTCTCAGACCCTTTGATTAAATGGCGTTAGAGTTGCAAAACCATCTCCAGCAACAAGAAAATATGGCTGCACCAGCAGCTATGAGCTTTTGTTTTCTCCAACGGAACTGATAAAGAATACTGAAAGTCATGTTAGGAGAACCAGTGACTCCTGCAACATCAGTATCAGTGATCCAAACTCTGCTTTGTACCAAGACCGCTCAGACTTAGTTTAAAGAAGAATTTGACCCCTTCGCAAACATGACTTAGTACTTGGTGGCAAAACCCTTGTTGGCAATTACAGAGGTCAGATGTTTCTTGTAATTGGCCACCAGGTTTGCACACATCTCAGGAGGGATTTTGTCCCACTCCTCTTTGCAGATCCTCTTCAAGTCATTAAGGTTTCGAGGCTGATGTTTGGCAACTCAAACCTTCAGCTCCCTCCAAATATTTTCTATAGGAGTAAGGTCAGGAGACTGGCTAGGCCACTCCAGGACCTTAATGCGCTTCTTCTTGAGCCACTCCTTTGTTGCCTTGGCTGTGTGTTTTGGGTTGTTGTCATGCTGGTATACCCATCCATGACCCATTTTCAATGCCCTGGCTGAGGGAAGGAGGTCCTCACCCAAGATTTGACGGTGGCTCCGTCCACCGTCCCTTTGATGCGGTGAAGTAGCCCTGTTCCCTTAGCAGAAAAACACCCCCAAAGCATAATGTTTCCACCTCCATGTTTTAACGGTGGGAATTGTGTTCTTGGGGTCATAGGCAGCAATCCTCCTCCTCCAAACACGAGGAGTTGAGTTGATGCCAAAGAGCTTGATTTTGGTCTCATCTGACCATAACACTGTCGCCCAGTTCTCCTCTGAATCATTCAGATGTTCATTAGCAAACTTCAGACAGGCTGTACATGTGCTTTCTAGAGCAGGGAGACCTTGTGGGCGCTGCAGCATTTCAGTCCTTCACGGCGTAGTGTGTTACCATTTTTTTTTTGGCGACTATGGCTCCAGCTGCCTTGAGATCATTGACAAGATTCTCCCGTGTAGTTCTGGGCTGATTCCTCACCATTCTCCTGATCTCCACAAAACTGCACAAGGTGAGATCTTGCATGGAGCCCCAGACCAAGGGATATTGACAGTTATTTTGTGTTTCTTCCATTTGCGAACAAACTGTTGTTACCCTCTCACCAAGCTGCTTGGCAATGGTCTTGGAGCCCATTCCTGCCTTGTGTAGGTCTACAATCTTGTCCCTGACATCCTTAGATAACTCTTTGGTCTTGGCCATGGTTAAGAGATTGGAATCTGATTGATTGTTTCTGTGGACAGGTGTCTTTTATACAGGTTACAGGTTACAAGATGAGATTAGGAGCACTCCCTTTGAGGGAGTGCTCCTAATTTCAGCTCGTTACCTGTATAGAAGACACATGAGAGCCAGAAATCTTGCTGATTGATAGGGGATCAAATACGTATTTCACTCATTAAAATGCAAATCAATGTATAACTTTTTTGAAATGCGTTTTTCTGGATATTTTTGTTGTTATTCTGTCTCTCGCTGTTAAAATAAACCTACCGATAAAATTATAGACTGATCATTTCTTTGTCAGTGGGAAAACGTACAAAATCAGCAGGGGATCAAATACTTTTTTCCCTCACTGTAACATAACTGTGGGGTCCCTCTAGAAGCTAGAAATCACTATGGTAGACTACAGTGATCTCCACCAGTTTACAGGTTCAGTGCTAAGCGGCTGCCCAGCTGCATTGTATACACAGGAAGTTGTCCGCTGGGCATGGGCGCCATTCAGAAAGTGCTTTGCATTATCTCAATGAATGCAGAGGGTGCTCTGATTGGATGAGGTGGAGAGCATAATATAATTGGCCTGCCTCTCCACCTCCTCCAATCAGGGAACATTTTTGATTTACTGAAAAAAATACGAAACGATCTCTGAATGGCACCTGTGCTGAGCCAACCACCCTCTATGCAGCAGGGCAGTTGCTCGACACAGAACCCATAAGCTAGTGGAGATCAGAAAACTAGCAGTGTCTACTACACTGATTTACAGCTTCCATCTAGAGGGATCCCACAAGTATGGTATATGCATAGTTACATTCTTCCAAGCTTACCTGGAATTCTTTGTATTTTTATTCCACTTTTAACCCTTTTTATTTTGCCTTTACTTATGTTTGTTTTTGTAATCTATTTTCTGTAAATATTTATTGCAGTTTTTCCTTTCTTTTTCATTAAGGCTCGGTTCACACTTGTGCGATGTGCAAATTCCTGCGAATCCAGTTCGGGTTTCCGCATCGCACCTGAATCGCCGGTGATTCACACTGCTCTCTGTGAACTGCTGTGGATGTCAATACAAAGTTAATGGCACCCCCAGATCGGTTCACATATCGCAGTGCAAACTGTGAAATAGTGCAGGAATCGAATCCAGTGCGGAACAAAAAAAGGGTCCTGCACCATTTTGGTCCGAATAAGATGCAAATTCGGCCATACAATCTGTTTGGCCAAATTTGCATCGCACAGGCATCGCATGTGATCTGCACAGCAATGCGGTGCGAAACACATGCGATGTCTGACATCGCTATAGTGTGAACCAAGCCTAAATGATAATCTAAAGTCATTCAGCTGAAACACCGAGTACTTTTAACCCTATAAAGACTGAACTATGCACCTCAACCTTCTGCATTGCATGATATTGCGGTGTGGTCCTATTAATGGGTGACATTTGGTGGTGATACTGCACACTAAATGCATCAGGGGGTTTATTTTTGCTGAGTGGGTGCTTTAGTTTGTTTAGGTGGGCAGTCAGGGGTGCGGCAGTAAATTGCCTGCTTTTACCGCTCCCTGGCCTGGCCACGCATCTGAATGAGCCCTTAGTAAAGTTTCCACTGTATTTTGGATTCCACAAGTTAGTGGTGATGGTTTCCCAGCTTGAGTTCTGACAGGCAGCAGTCCCAGTTATGTATTAGCTGAAAAGCCCAGGAGCAAATCTATGCAGAGATATGTATAGTACATTCACAGTGTGCCTGGAACCTGGCAAAGCAAAGCAGCATAACACATTCTATATCTGTTTTTTCCTTAGCATGGTCAAACAAACAACCTAGCCATACATGCCATATCAGCATGTCAATAGGAAAAACTTACAAAGGCGTGTTCAGCAGTCATTTTTTAATGTCCAAAGCATTGCTGCGGCCAACACACTTTTAATGTTTTATATTTAGGTAGAGTGGGGGAAATATTAGAATTTCTGTTAGTTTTCTGTAGCCACTGGGGAGATTCCCCATCAGTTTCAGAGTGGTCACCAGAACAGAAAGTTAGTAAAATCTTTCTAAGGCTCCTTTCACACCAGAGCCGCCCGAGCGTTAGTGGTAAAATACTGCTAATTAACGGCGTTTTACCGCTCGTTATAGTGGCGTTATGGCGCTGCTATTGGGGCGGCGGTGGTGCGCCTTTAACCCCCCTCAAGGGGTTAAAAGTGCCGGTTTGCTGCGCTACCGAAGTGGTGTTCAGCGCTACACTGCCCCATTGTTTTCAATGAGCAGGGGTGGTATAGAAGCGGTAAATACACCGCTCCCAAACCGCTGTAAAGATGCGGCTTGCAGGTCTTTTTTTACAGTCCCGCAAGCGCACCGCCCTACTGTGAAAGCACTCGGGCTTTCACACTGGGGTGTATTGGGGGGAGTTTATCAGGCGCTTTTTAGTCGCTATTTTTAGCGCAAAAACGCCTGAAAAAAGCCTTGGTGTGAAAGGGGTCTAACAGAACACAGACCCCTTTCAACATCTCACTTTGTGGTTTGGTTACCACACGGACAGAAAAGAGGGGAAATATCATCAATCAGCTAAACTAAGAGCAATAAAAACCATAAGAGTTTCCCTTTAAAGGAAAAAGATTTTTCAAATATGGCATTTTTTGTTTTTATAAATTTTAAAACTGATTTTTCAAATATTGTATACAATGTGCATGCATGAAACTCTGTATTCAAAGCAAGCTGATCTTATAAAACATCTCAGTATTACTTTCATGTTGTTGGCAGCCTGTGTATAACTGACTAAGCAAGGCAGTCCTCTCTACTGGGATAAGGGAGCAGAAAAGGTACGTTCAGCCTTCTTAGCTATTTAGGTCTAATTCATGGGTCATATCATCCAACAGGAAGCTAATGCTCTCAAGTGGTGACAATGAAATATTAATGTTCTGTATTTAATATCTACCTAATTTAAATTATATATATATATATATATATATATATATATATATGTAGCGCAACTCCCATAGGAGCCACAAGAATTACTGTCCAGGTCTTCCTAACTTCTGTCCTGCTGCAGCCAGGCACACAACAGGCTCATACACTCTTTCTCAAAGGACCACTCTAGGGGATGTTGTTTTTATTTTTGGAGAACCTGGATAGGGATAACGGAAGTAGTGTGATTCTCCAAAGATAAGAATTGTATACAACTGAGGACTTGGTTTTTCTTTCAGAACAAGCTATGATGAAGTCCAGGCTTGTAACAAACAGTAGACTTCAGCTTAAGTAGTAGTAGAACCATTAGAACAACATGGCCCCTTTAAGTAGGAAAGTGTCTGGACAGAGCTCTTCATAGACCCACACCTGACTAGTAAAGCACCAGAGGGTTAGCTGATGCACACGGTCCCCAAGATCTTTTCATTTCTGTACTCAGGGCCCAAGTACAGATGAAGCCCCCCTTCCAATCTTCCAAGCAACGCCCTCCAGTGATACAAGACAAATCTGTGGCTAACAGCTACCCTCAATCAGCTTCTTCCAAGCACCCGGGTTTCAGCATTCCTACCTACCTGAGGCCTCCTCACTGCAGCCTGTGTCTGAGAGGGCAGCATGCCCCCCTCAGGCTGGACTCCTCCACTCTGGGACAAGACCCAGAGCTCTGTGTGCTCTCAGAATAAATACAGCCTCCCAGCATGCCTTCAGAGCCTGCCTCTCTGTGATAGGCTGGGTCTGTATAAATATTCATGCTGCCATCTGCATAGTTCCACGCTTATCATCCAGAAACTTCTTAAGCTACCTGGATACAGAGGGAGCTATCCAGCAGCCTGGCAGCAGCAGGGCACATAAACCTAACTAAACAATCACAGCTCACTAGGTACAGTGAACCAAACTATGCTTTTACATTACCTAGATTTATGGCCACACTACCTACAGAGTGGCAACTAAATTTACCAAAAACACTATAAGGCCTCATACACATGGGCATATCTAAAAAAATAAACAAAACGTCGGGTCCGACGTCAAGGAAAAAAAGTCGACGTTTTTCGGCGTTATGCATTGGCGTTTTTGAGCGTTAGTGAGCGTCGGCGTCAATAGGCGTTTTTTAAAAAAAATCATCCCTCTGCTATTTTTCAACCTAAAAACGTCGGCGTCAAAAAACGCCGGAAAACGCCGGTACAATATTAGGTGGCGTTTGTTGGCGTTTTGTGGCGTCGGCGTCAAAAAACGTCAAAATGTTACAGCCTCAGAACGCGATGGCCATGGGTTCTACTTTCTGCTCACTAACGCCGACGCCACCTACAGCTCAAAAACGCCAATGTTTTTATGGGGCCATTGACTAACATGGAGAGCTGCAAAAAACACCAGAAAACGCCAGCGTCAAAAAACGTCCGTGTGCATGAGGCCTTACACTTATTTAACTATCCTCACACCTACCAAGGAGGGTGCTACATCTATCTATCTATATACCTATCTATCTATCTATAGATTTTGTATTTTTTATATCCCGAACATAAATAACTAAATATACTGTATATAAACTATACATTTGCTTAAAACAATCAGCAGTGTGTTTCAACAACTTCAATGTGTTTTTCTTTAAAATCCCTGATTTGCTGACTTTATTGTAGATGTCTGTAAATATATCTCTTGCTTATGATTTATGATGGTATGTCTCTTTTTGTGTCTACTTAAAACAGTGGAATATATGATAGTTGTGTAACTGAGATGTAAAAATGTTCTATAAAGAAGTCCCTCTTTCCCTTTGCAGAAAGTTGGGGCCACATGATCAACATGTTTATGGATTATGAATCTTTCCTGTTACCCCAATATTACAAACAGAAAAACATTTTTCTATCCTTACCACTTTTTAGAACTATTTTGTATAATCATGCAGAATACTACTATTTTTATATTTTTAATATATTTAATGTATTAATGACAATATCACATAAACACAATACAAGCCTAGATATGTTTTGTAATATGTAATATCTTTTTGGTGAACCAAATAGATCAATTTATAGCTTTTATTGATAACACTGATTCTTTTTTTTTCCAATACCTTTTTTTTTAATTAACACACGGATAGTACAGATATCTCAACGGATATAAAATGACAATGGTATATGTATATGGAAAGGTCAGCATAACAAATCAAACCATTACATGTAGTGGATGCAGAACATTATGTGAGATACCGTAAAGAATCCCAGAAAAAAAAGGGTCATATCAATAAAAAACCCAAAACAAACAAAAAAGGGGGGGGAAGGGCAATGGGAAGGGAGGGGTAGGAAAGGGAACCAGCCGTACCACCAAACCAACAGAACCAAGAGACCCACCAAACATTGATTCTGAACATTTCAAAATATAGTTCTGTAATCTTCTTAGTATGTTTAATTATTTTACAAAATAAATGTGTACATATGTGTTATTAATCGATAACTACTGGTCAGTATTAATTATCGTAGTATTTAACCCAGTGTTCTAAAAGTTGCTGACAGGTAGCAGTGGTGGCCCCTTAATTGAGGCCGCATGGGCGCCGCCTGCCCTATCCATGCAGCCGCCCCCCCATCCATGCATCCGACCTGTTGGCCAGTTTTTATTGAACCGGCCGATGTCGCCTGACATTCGGCCTATGTGTACTAGGCTTAAATCTGTCATTTCCACTAAGCAATTAGGGACCAGGGCATAACCAAATCAAATGTGCAGATCAATAGATAAAAAGAAGAATAGGGAGATATAGTTGGTGATAGATAGATAGATAGATAGATAGATAGATAGATAGATAGATAGATAGATAGATAGATAGATAGATAGATAGATATGGGAAAGAATAATTGATATCGATAGAAAGATATATAGATAAATATGATAGATAGATAGATAGATAGATAGATAGATAGATAGATAGATAGATAGATAGATAGATAGATAGATAGATAGACTGAAAATAATAATATAACACAATTAACCAATGCTCATTGTCTTGTATGTGTATACAGTATTATCTATGTTCTAATCAGGGTACAATAAGTACACAAATCTTTTGTTTTCTTTCTTTGTTGCATTATAATAAGGGGAAATCCTTTCTATTCTCTGAATGACCCTAATGAAGAAAGGGCCTGCTCAGAATACACACCAAATGATACGGCTTTATCTGCCATAATTGGCTTAAGGTTTTGTCCTCACCTACAGTGGTAAACAGAGACAGAGGAGGTAGAGAGGCTGCCCTGGCCGAAGATCGGAGGTCAGCCTCCTCCGCTGCACCTGTCAGATCTAATGAGATGTTAATGAGCCCTAGGCAGGGGCATCACTTTAACACCAGGTCATTAGTAATTACAAGAGACACTCTGAGTGAGGGGGCACACGTTCTGCCATCCATCGACCTTCTCTCCATCACTGCTCACTTTAAAAGGGTACACTGTGATAATAGCAAGTGTTTTCTATATGATGGCCACTAGTACACACCACACATAAATTCTATCTATCTATCTATCTTGTATATAAGCAGTATTACATCGATCAGACATACTTTTCTGACCAATGACAGCTTAGGTGAATAACATTGATTATCTCATTACAATGGCATCTGAAAGTCGGTGGAATATACTAGGCAGCAAGTAAACATATTGTACATATAGTTACATAGTTAGTCAGGTTAAAAAAAGACACAAGTCCATCCAGTTCAACCAAAAAAAAAACAAAAAAACATTTATTTATATATATATATATATACATACATACATATATATACACATACACAACCAAATAATCCCAAATTACATGAAGTTGATGTGTTGAAAGCAGAAAAAAATGGGCATCGCAGTTTGTAGTGTGTGGCTCTGCATAGCCGCTGACAGGCCAGGGTGCCCATGCTAACTGGTGTCTACAGCTAAATGCACCTAAAAGGGGTGTGTGAGCTTCAGAACTGGACCACAGAGCAATGGAATAAGGTGGCCTGGTCTGATGAGTCACATTTTCTTTTATATCACGTAGATGGGTGAGTGTGTCACTAACCTGGATATGAGTTGGCACCAGAATGCAGTATGGGAAGAAAGCAGGCCGGCAGAGGCAGTGTGGTGCTTTGGGCAATGTTCTGTTGGGAAACCTTGGGTCCTGCCATTCATGTGGATGTTACTTGACACGTATCACCTACCTAAACATTGTTGCTGACCAAGTGCATCCCTTCATGGCAATGTTATTTCCTGATGGCAGTGGCTTCTTTCATGAGGATAATGTGCCTTGACACTCTACAAAAATGATTTCTTTCTCGGACATCACGGGACTCAGAGCAGGCTATATATTTTATAAATACTGGGTTAAACGCCACCTATAGATGAATGGACACTGGTAATCAATGAAAAACAAACAGGAAGTTCCCCCTCCTATATAAGTCCTCCCACACTGGGAGCACTGCAGTTTTTTCACCAGTGTCTTGAAGGTGGATGGTCACTTCTACAGCTCTGTGGAGCTTCTATGCTGGTTCCCACACCGGTTCTTTTAAAATCAGGGACAGCCTTCATACTGGATCCATTTCAAATGGCATTAAGCTAAGATAAATGGTACCCAGGCCTCACTAAAAGAAGAAACTGCAAGGTTTTGCCTGTAAGCGACCATATATGGTGCTGGATCCTGCATGTAGGTAAACCTGAAACACTGAACCAAGGTACACCTGCAGGGTGCTGTACAGGTCCAAAGGAGTGGACCCACAGAATGGGTACCCGGTCCTTGAAGGTCCTTGAGACAAAGCCCGCCGTGATGGGTGAAGGTCTCCTCCAGGCCCTGCGGCGGGAATGGTGAGTAATCCCCAATGAGGATAATGTTACTGAACCCAGCTGGCTTCCTGCAAACATAGGAAAACGTTTGTTTAAATTTTCCCTCCTTTTGCCTGCACTTCTTTTTTTCTCACCGCCAGAGGGCTTGGCTAGAAAGACACAGTCATGATGGCCTTGCCTGCAGTTCCAGTGAAGCTGCCACCAGGGGGAGCCTGCGCCAGTACTAATCTGTCTTTTCACTAGGAAGTGAATGGACAATCACAGGAAGTCAGGACAGGGCTGGGAAGTAGGCTAAAGATCCTCCTGGTGACACATAAGTCTAGGGGTGGGAGCTGAATCAGGCTGGACAGGAAGCTGGGTTCGGGGAACGTGGGCAAAGCAGTGCATGCACTAACAGCCATGGCTTCCAAGAAGCAAAGGGGGGAGCAAAGTTGCCTGTAATGAGGCTAGAGGCACTGGTGTGTTACCACAGCCCTTGCTGAGGCTAGTCGGAACACTCTTGCTCCCCCTGAGAGACCAGAAGCGAAAGGACTATCTGAGCCGCTGTGGCTGTCTGGTAGGGTAGCTGACCCCTTATCTGGTTCCTCACAGTATGTTACTAAAGATGACCTATTGGCAGCCTTACTGAACTGGGAAACCAGGATTGCTATTATGATTGCTTCTATCACACAGGGTGAGAAGGGTGACAGGTCTCCTTCCCCTAACCCTCTGATTCTGGAGCGAGAATGGGTTGATGAGGGAGAGGAGGTAGCTATAAGGGATCTGGACGATTCTTTTGCAGACTTCTGGTTCAGAGAGTCCTGAGCCAGAAGAATCCCTGCCTCTGAGCCAGAAGAATCCCTGCCTCTCAATCTCAGAGGCTGCTGTTCCAGGTACTTAAACATAAGGTACGTACAGCATTCAGGTTACCTCCAGCAGAGTGTCCTGTGGATGTGTATTCCTCCCTTGGGTCATTAAAATACCACAAGGTGTGCAGGGATTCGCTTTGCACCCTCTCCTTGAGAGGGTGATATATGCTGACTGGGTGCACCCAGACAGATTGTTTGTTCCTTCTAATACAGTGCCTTGCGAAAGTATTCGGCCCCCTTGAACTTTGCAACCTTTTGCCACATTTCAGGCTTCAAACATAAAGATATAAAACTGTAATTTTTTGTGAAGAATCAACAACAAGTGGGACACAATCATGAAGTGGAACAAAATTTATTGGATATTTCAAACTTTTTTAACAAATAAAAAACTGAAAAATTGGGCGTGCAAAATTATTCAGCCCCCTTAAGTTAATACTTTGTAGCGCCACCTTTTGCTGCGATTACAGCTGTAAGTCACTTGGGGTATGTCTCTATCAGTTTTGCACATCGAGAAACTGAAATTTTTGCCCATTCCTCCTGGCAAAACAGCTCGAGCTCAGTGAGGTTGGATGGAGAGCGTTTGTGAACAGCAGTTTTCAGTTCTCAGACACAAGTCTCAATGTGACACAGGCCCATGCGACACAGGCCCATGCTACACAGACCACGCGACCTGAGTCTCCCCATGCGACATGAGTCTCCATGCAACACGCGTTCCCATGCGACACATCTCTATGCGACACATCTCTATGCGACACAAGTTTATGCAACATGAGCCTGTATGCAACCCGATGTCTTATGCGACATGTGTTGCTTTGCAATCCTGTGTTTTAGTCCACATGTGTTTTAACAACCATGTTTAACAAACGTGTTTTAACTTAGCAAACAAGCATTTAAGCAAACATTCACTTAGGCAGACATGCTTTTTTAGCAACCGTGCGTTTAAGCCAGTTTGCAAGCATGCCTCTGTTCAACTGCAACCGGGCTCAAGCAGGATGAGCAAATCACATATGCATCCAATACGGCCTCTATGCTGCTTCAGAACAGTAAAAAAAATAAGCTCTGATGCCCACCCAAGGAAAAAGAAGCCTTTAATAAGGACTCCAGCTTTTTTATCTGAAGGGTCCTTAACACCCGGGCATTATCAACAGGGTAGGCCAGGGATTTACTTAGGGCATGGGCAGCTGGTACTCCCCCCTTCCAAAAGCTTTCCTGCATAGAATATACAGTAGACTCGGGTCGCGTGGTCTGTGTAGCATGGGCCTGTGTCGCATTGAGACTTGTGTCTGCATGGGCGCCTCTCTGCATAGGAAGGTATCTGCATAGGTCGCATGATGCATAGCACACATGATGCAGAGACACCTGATGCCTATGAATGCATATTGTGCATAAACAGATGCATGCATACTTACACGTTTTGCATAAACACATGCCTGCTTGCTTACTGCTCAAACCTATTACGGTCCAAAGGCAAAACGGGGAGGTAAGGCCTATTCTACATCTCAAGGTCCTAAACTAATTTCTTGCGGTATGGCTGTTCCACATTGAGTCAATCCGCTCCATGATTGCCGCGCTCTAGGGAGAAGATTTTTTGTGCATCAATAGACATCAAGGATGCATATTTGCCTGCACCAATTTTGCTACCTCATCAGAGTTCTTTTTTTGCGTTTTTCGATAGAAGAACGATGCTACCAGTTCTGGCTCTGCCATTCAGGATCGCAATAGCTCCCTGAATCTTCATAAAGGTTCTGGCTCCAATGATGGGCCTTTTAGGGTCACGGGGGGTCCTAATAATGGGATGCCTGGACAACCTCTTGCTCAGAGATCAGTCTTGGTGCAGACTCGGACAGAATGTGACCCCAACAATCCTAGGAAGCAGGGGTTGGGTCATGTTTGTAGGGTATTCCTTACTAGACCCAGTTCAGTCTCTGGAATATCAAGGTCCATAGCTAGATACAGTCCAAGCAAGGATACTCTCACCGCTGAGAGGATCAGCGACCTCAAGGCTCTGGTAAGCCAGATGAGGGCAATGAGACACTCTTCAGTTCTCCTCTGTGTGAGGCTGATAGTGAAGATGGTAGCCTCTTTCAAGGCAGTTCCCTATGCACAGTGTCACTCCAGGGCAACATCCTGGCAGAGTGGAACAGACAATTGCAGACTTCGGATTCCTGCATATCCTTATCTCCCAGGGCTCAATTGAATCTTTCCTGGTGGTTAGTAAACCAGAGTCTCAGGGCAGATCTTTTCTTCCAGTATCTTGGAAGTTTGTGACCACAGATGCCAGTCTTGTAGGCTGGGGCGTGGGCATGGGGGACTCCACGGTCCAGGGGAGATGGTCCTTGGTGGAGCAGAGATTGCCAATAAACCTCCTAGAACTATGAGCTATTCGGCTGGCTCTGAGGGATTGGACATCCAGGTTGCAGGGCTACCTGGTAAGGGTACAGGCCGACAAGACCACGGCAGTGGCAAGTTTGCAAGACTCTCTGCAGTTCACATCCCAGGCGTGGGAAAATTGGAAGGCGGACTTCTCAGCCACCAACAGATACACCCGGGAGAGTGGTCACTGCAGTCTGAAGTGTTCCTGGAAATTTGCCTGCGCTGGGGGGCACCATAGGTTGATCTACTGGCATCCCGATTCAACAACAAAGTCCAGCTGTTTGTGTCCCGAGCAGGGGATCCTTGAGCTATAGGAGTAGGGGCTCTGGTGATTCCATGAGCCCAGTTCTCCTGGATTTATGCCTTTCCCCCAATCTCTCTGCTACCACATCCATTGCGCAAGATTCGGGAGGAGGCGGCGACAGTCTTTCTGGTGGTGCCAGATTGGGCCAGGAGGCCTTGCTACCCAGAGATAATGAGGTTAACGGCAGACGGGCCTTGGCAGCTTCCGTCCGATCCGATCTACTCTCTCAGGGTCCTATATTCCGCATTTATGTGTATTAAGCTGATGGCATGGCGATTAAAGCCACGGTATTGAGAGATGCTGGGATTTTTGAGCCCTGTGTTATCTACAATGGTAAACGCTAAAAAGTTAGTCACCAGGAAGATTTATCACAGGGTCTGGATGGCTCACATTGCGTGGTGTTAGGCCAGGAAAAGGCATCCCCGCAAGTATTTGATTGGTAATATGCTAGCCTTTCTTCAGGCAGTAGACTTGAAACTGGTTTTGACTACAATCAAAGGACAGGTTTCTGCCTTGTCCATATGTTTCAGAAGCCTTTGACTTCTCGCTCCTTGAGCAGGACCTTTCTTCAAGGGGTAACTCATCTGTTACCACCTGTTAGATTCCTCCCTGTTCATGGAATTGAATCTAGTTTTGTCAAAGGACAAGTTTCTGCCTTGTCCATATATTTTCAGAGGCCTTGGCTTCTCACTCCTTGATCAGGACTTGTCTACAAGGGGTAACTCAGCTGTTACCTCCAGTTAGATTGCCTCCCTGTCCAGGGGATTTGAATTTGGTTTTGTCAGTGCTGCAGAAGCAGACTTTTGAACCTATTAGGGAGATTCCCTTGGTCTTTTTGACTAGGAAACTAGACTTTCTCTTTGCCATCACCCCAGCCAGAGGGGTTATTTATTTCAGGTACTTATATAGCGCTGTCAATTTACGTAGCGCTTTACATATACATTGTACATTCACATTAGTCCCTACCCTCAAGGAACTTACAATCTAAGTTCCCTAACTCACATTCATACATATACTAGGGCCAATTTAGACAGGATCCAGTTAACCTACCAGCATGTCTTTTGGAGTGTGGGAGGAAACCGGAGTACCCGAAGGAAACCCACGCAGGCACAGGGAGAACATGCAAACTCCAGGCAGGTAGTGTCATGGTCGGGATTTGAACTAGTGACCCTTATGCTGCTAGGCGAAAGTGCTATCAACTACACCACTGTTTCAGAGTTGGCAGCTCTTTCTTGTAAAGAGCCAGACTTTAGATTGCACCAGGATAAGGTGGTGTTGCAGCCTCTTCCATCCTTCCTACCGAAAGTAGTGTTGGCCTTTCATCTCAATGAAGATATTATGTTACCTTCTTTTTATTCTCAGCCCTCCTCACTGGAGGAAAGACCATTGCACTCTCTACATGTGGTGTGTGCTGTTAAGATCTATGCCTTTTTTTTTGTTGCCTGAAGGCCCTAGGAGGGGTCGGGCGGCATCCAAGGCAGCTGTTTTCACTGTGGATTAGCCAGCTGATTACTCAAAATTAGGGTTAAAGGGGGAGAGCTCCCCCATTCAGGGTGAGAGCTCTTTCCACCAGGAGATAGGGACCTCCTGGGCTTCTGCCACCAGACGTGGGTGGCACAGATTTATGAGGCCACTACATGGTCCTCAGTACATACATTCACAAGATTCTATCGGGTGGATGTTAAAACAGCGGAGGATTCAGTTTTTGGCCACAGCATATCAAGGGCTGTGGTTTAATTGGAATTGTCTCCCTCCCCTCAGGCATTGCTCTGGGACGTCCCAGTATGTATAGAATATATACCCTGCTCTGTGTCCCGTGATGTTCGAGAAAGAAAATTGGATTTTTTATACATACTTACCTGTAAATTCCATTTCTTTCAAAGGACATCACGGGACACAGAGGTCCCTCCCCTCTCTGTCTTTGTGGAATTGATTGCTTGCTATAAAACTAAAGTGCTCCCATTGTGGGAGGGGTTATATAAGAGGGGGAACCTCTTGTTTGTTTTTTATTGATTACCAGTGTCCATTCACCTATAGGTGGCGTATAACCCAGTATGTATAGAATATATAGCCTGCTCTGAATTCCATGATCTCCTTTGAAAGAAATGGATTTTACGGGTAAGTATGTATAAAAAATCCAATTTTGAGGTGTTGACTTGGGCTCCAAGTTCTCCAGATCTCAATGCAACCAGGCATCTGTGTGTTGGAAAAAAAGTCCAATCCATGGAGGTCCCACCTCGCAACTTATAAGACATAAAGGCTAAAGCCTAGTAAACACTATGAGTTTTTTCCATTCAACCCAGCTCCGGTTGAAGCCACTGTACTCACTGAGCCGTTGTGTTCTGACAGGGGGATGCCCCCCTCCCCCACACGCCAGAACATTCCGATCCATGTGCCATTGGCTGAGAGTGTTGATCGGGAGTCGTTCGGCTGCTGATTTTTCTGCACGCTAGTCCGACAGAAGCCAGCCAAGCGGCCGGCTTCTGTCAGCTTGGCTGCCCTACACACGGGCCGAATGTCAGACATTTTTTATTGAACTGGCCAATGCCGCCCGGCATTCGGCCCGTGTTTTACGGTGCTTAAGTTCACCTCTGATATGGGCAGGCAGTTACTGAAGTCCAGGAACTTAATGGATTACGAGAGTGCTCACTAGCACCTTTGCAGTTAATTGAAAACTACAAGCTGTCAGCCACATTAGCTGACAGTAGTTGTGGTTCATTCATTCACAAAACTCTGTGAAAGAATGACGTAGCCGCGTGGGCAGAGCCCCGCATGGCTATACTTTTTTAAAATTGTGACAGCAGGTGCAGGGAGAAGGTCCCCCACCCGCTGTCACAGGGAGGGGTGGATCGGGGGGTCAGGTGGATGAATGCTCAAAATGTTACACCTGTATTTAGGGTGAACTTATCCTTTAACCAGTTGCCAACTGCCCGCTGTGGCTTGACGGCGGCAACATGGCTCGATATCGCATCACCTCACTGTGTAGAGGGGGAGCTAGGGAGCGGGTAGGGTGGACTCGATGTCCGCCGGCTACCCGGGATCACTCCCCCGCAGTGACAGAATGGGGATCTGTGTATGTATACAACGGATCTCCGTTCTGACAGGGGAGGAGTGTGATCGTATGCTCCCTGTATATGGTAGCCGGGATCACTCTCCTCCCCCACTCAGCCCAGCCCCCACACAGTTAGAAACACTATCCAGGGAACACACTTAACTCTTTTATCGCCCCCTAGTATTAACCCCTTCACTCCCAATGTCATTTATACAGTAATCAGTGCATTTTCATAGCACTGTATAAATGTCAGTGGTCCCAAAAAGTGTCAAAATTGTCTGACATGTCCGCCGCAATGTCACAGTCCCGCTAAAAATCGCAGATCGAGGCCATTACTAGTAAAAAAAATAAAAATAAATAAAAACCCCATAAATTAACTCTCATTGTTCGTAAACGCTGCAACTTTTGCATATGTGTTTTTCAAAACACATATCAAGTTTTTATGACTTTTTACTGTATTTGATATGCATATTTTTTATTGGTATGCCTAAAACTTCATTGATGTTGGTCAACAATTTGGCCATGAGCCATAAATATTATGTGACTATGTGGGTGTTATTGAGAAATATTGCATTGTGAACAAGTACAGTGTTGTGTATGTTTTTATATTCCTGTATCACTGTAGGGCATGGTCTCACATTGATATGTATGTATGGTTTGAAAATAAACAACACGGCTTTCATATTGAAGTATTTTCACTTACCACTGCACGCCTCATTTAAAGTCCCGCTTTCTGTCCCCCCCCCCCCCCCTTTGTAGAATGATGAATAAATTTTTTTTTTATATCTTTTTTTGGATATGTATTTTAGCAAAAAGTAAGAAATATTGTGTTTTTTGCAAAATTGTTGATCTTTGTTTATTAGTTTATAGTGGTGATCAGAAGTGACGCAGAGGTGATCAAGTACCACCAAAAGAAAGCTCTATTTGTGGGAAGAAACGTCAATTTCGTTTGGTTACAGCGTCGTACGACAGCGCAATTGTCAGTTAAAGCAACGCAGTGCGGAATCGCAAAAAGTACTCTGGTCCTAAAGGGGAAAATCCTTTCGGGGCTAAAGTGATTAAAGCAGGGGTGTCCAAGCTTCTGACCTTCCTGGGCCACATTGGAAGAAGAGGAATGGTCTTGGGCCACACATAAAATACACTAAATATAAGGATAGCTGATGAGCAGAAAAAGTTGCGCAGATCACAAGTTAATGATCACTGATATCGATAATATACCTGTCCGTGTAATAAAACATAATTTTTTGAAATTTTTTTATATTATAAAAGTTAGAGGGCAACATAAAACAAGTGCAATATTTAACACTGTTTTGATAAACTAACGCATCAATATTTGGTTAGATGGATGTAGTAGCAATTCTCAATGAATTCTCAAGGCGCTCATAAGATATTTTGGTATTAATGTTGCCCTTCTCTCCATCCTTGAAAATAGTTGCTCACAAATAGGTGCTACCGAAAACTGATGACATGAATAGGCGTGATTGCAAAGAATGAGAATATTTTTCTTTGGGAAGATAAAACTTATAAAAGTCCAGTAAAGTAATCCCGCTTTAGCCAGTCCTACTCTGCATCCAGTATTTTTTGTGTTAATGTGGTCACACCCCTTCAGCACCTGGTAGATTATATGCATGTACAAGCTATTGCGATCTGAACACTGGTATATCTTGCTTCTATTGCAATAGGACAATGACCCCAAATATATACCCAATGTCATTAAGAATTATCTTAAGCATATAGAGGAACAAGTTGTCCTGGAAGTGATAGTTTGGCCTCCACAGAGCCCTGATCTCAACATTATCAAGTCTGCCTGGGATTACATAAAAAACCAGAAGGATTTGAGGCAGTCTACACCACAGAAGATCTTGTTTGGAACAACCTACCTGCTGAATTCCTTCAAAAACCATGTGCAAGTGTACCTAGAAGACTGATTTGCGTTTTGAGGGCAAAGTGTGGTCACACCAAATATTGATTGGAATTGGATTTCTCTTTTGTACATTTACTTACCAGTTTAATTGATAAAAATAAACTATTAACACTTTTATGTTTTACACTTGCCACATAATATAATATACAATATATATATATATATATATATATATATATATATACAGTATCTCACAAAAGTGCGTACACCCTTTATATTTTTGTAAATATTTTATTCTATCTTTTCGTGTGAAGAAATTATACTTTTCTGCAATGTAAGTAGTGAGTGTACAGCTTGTATAACAGTGTTTGCTGTCCCCTCAAAATAAATCATCACACAGCCATTAATGTCGAAACTGCTGACAACTAAAGTGAGTACACCCCTAAGTGAGAATGTCTAAATTGGGCCCAAAGTGTCAATATTTTGTGTGGCCACCATTATTTTCCAGCACTGCCTTAACCCTCTTGGGCATGGAGTTCACCAGAGCTTCACAGGTTGCCACTGGAGTCCTCTTCCACTCTTCCACTCCTCCATGATGACATCACGGAGCTTGTGGATGTTAGAGACCTTGTGCTCTTCCACCTTCCGTTTGAGGATGCTCAATAGGATTTAGGCCTGGAGACATGCTTGGCCAGTCCATCACCTTTACTCTGAGCTTCTTTAGCAAGGTAGTGGCCATCTTGGAGGTGTGATTGGGGCTGTTATCATGTTGGAATACTGCCCTGTGGCCCAGTCTCTGAAGGGAGGAGATCATGCTCTGCTTCAGTATGTCACAGTACATGTTGGCATTCATGTTTCCCTCAATGAGCTATAGCTCCCAGGGCCGCAGCACTCATGCAGCCCAAGACCAAGATGCTCCCATCACCATGCTTGACTCTAGGCAAGACACACTTGTCTTTGTACTCCTCATCCAGTTGCCGTCACACACACGCTTGACACCATCTGAACCAAATAAGTTTATCTTGGTCTCATCAGACCACAGAACATGGTTCCAGTAATCCATGTTCTTAGTCTGCTTGTCTTCAGCAAACTGTTTGCGGGCTTTCTTGCGCATCATCTTTAGAAGAAGCTTCCATCTGGGACGACAGCCATGCAGACCAATTTAATGCAGTGTGCGGCGTATGGTCTGAGCACTGATAGGCTGACCCCCCACCCCTTCAACCTCTGCAGCAATGCTGGTAGCACTCATATGTCTATTTTCAAAGACCCCCTTTGGATATGATACTGAGCACGTGCACTCAACTTCTTTGGTCCACCATGGCGAGGCCTGCTCTCAGTGGAACCTGTCCTATTAAACTGTTGTATGGTCTCGGCCACCGTGCTGCAGCTCAGTTTCAGGTTCTTGGTAACCTTCTTATAGCTTAGGCCGTCTGTATGTAGAGCAACAATTCTTTTTTTCAGATCCTCAGAGAGTTCTTTGCCATGAAGTGCCATGTTGAACTTCCAATGACCAGTATGAGAGAGCGAGAGCAATAACACCAAATTTAACACATCTGCTCCCCATTCACACCTGAGACCTTGTAACACTAAAGAGTCACATGGCATCGGGGAGGGAAAATGGCTAATTGGGCCCAATTCGGTCATTTTCACTTAGGGGTGTACTCACTTTTGTTGCCAGTGGTTTAGACATTAATGGATGTGTGTTTAGTTATTTTGAGGGGACAGCAAATTTACACTGTTATACAAACTGTACACTCACTACTTTACATTGTAGCAAAGTGTCATTTCTTCAGTGTTGTCACATGAAAAGATATAATAAAATATTTAGAAAAATGTGAGGGGTGTACTCACTTTTGTGAGATACTGTATACAGTATATATATAGTTCACCTTGCATAATGGATGTTAGTAGATAAGGTGAAACACTGATCACTTCAGTCATGTGTGAAGGAAATTGGAACAGAATTTTTGATAAGGTATGATTGATTGGTTAAGCTGTCTAAAAAAGGGCACCACTACGAATGGAGTAATCTAAAAAGGGACACCACTCTCATGCTAGCTGTCTAAAATGGGACACATCTCCCATATGAACTGTCTAAAAAGGAGCATTCCACCCATGGGAGCTGTCTAAAAATTTACACCCCTCCCATGCAAGCTCTGTCTAAAAAAAACACCCCTCCCTTGTGAGCTCTCAAAAAGGAATATCCCTCCCATGTGAGCTGTCTAAAAGGAGAGACTCCTTCCTTGTGAGCTGTCTAGAAAGGGACACTCCCTCCCATATCAGTTTAAAAAGGGGCACCCCTCTATGTGAGCTGTCTGAAATGGGACACCCCTCCCATATGATCTGTATAAAAGGGACACCCCTCCCATTTGAGCTGTCTAAAAGGGGCACCCCTCCCATGTGAGCTTTCTCTCCCATATGAGATGTCTTAAAAGGCTCACGCCCTATGTGAGTTGCCTAAAAGGTGCCCCCTTCCATGTGAGCTGTCTAAAAGGCATCCCCTCATATGGAATGTCTAAAAAGGGACCATCCTCCCATGTGAATTCTCTAAAAACACATACCCCTCCTATGTAAGCAGTCTCAAAAAGGTGCAACACCCATGTGAGATATCTAAAAAAAGGACACCCCTCAACATGAGCTGTCTTAAAAGGAGCACCTACCCCCAAGTGAGAAGGGATACTCTTTAAAAGCCCCTAATCCACTAGGATATGTGTCAGCCACTTTGTATACAGTGTACTACATCTGATATGACTGTCTGCACAAAGTTTTTCAAGTGGGTCTGCCAAAAGTTCAGTGAACCCCAAAATATAGGTATGCAGTCAAACATCAATAATACAAGCAACATTTTACATTAAAATGAGATATCACAATTTCTTGAACAGCAGCCATTCAGTGCTCCTTTTGTCCAACATTTTCAACATTCTTTGTCATTACTCATTCTTACACTTAATATTTATATAAAGCCAAAACAAAATTTTGGATGGAGTGTAGAAGGGTTAAAATCCCTGTCTGGTTGTTATTGTTCTCTATGTAACTGCTCACTATTGGTCTTGGTGATGACTATCACCAAAACAAAAATTGATGGGAAATGTAACATGTTTGAGTTATCACTAGGGATGAGCTTGATGTTCGGGGTGGAATAAACGGTGGCAGTGGAAATATCGGGTATAGCCTGCAACTACAGGCTAAACCCCGGCACCATTCTTTAGAGCAGGCAGCTGGCTATCTGGTGATAATGGCCAATCTGGCTCGGAAGCCGCTCGGTTTTTATCCCAGGGAGCGGGAGGGGCCATCCCCCCCTCCCGCCACCGTCCGCCACTCTTCTCCGGTCTCCCGTCCCACCAGCAGACCGGAGCTCTGATCCAACACTTCTGGCCGCTGTGTGGAGTCCCTGTGGAAACCAGAATCAGCTTCAATCGGGACTCCTTCGTAAATTTCCGGAAGCAACGTCACAACGTCACTTCTGGTGTACATGGCTGCAAATGGCGCTGGTTTTTAAAAAAATGACAGTATTCAGAATCACTATTTTTGGCAATCTAAATACTGTGAAGTGCAAAGGAGGGATGGGGGGGTCTTTTAGACCCCACATCCCTCCATAAAGAGTACCTGTCACCATATATTACTATCACAAGGGATGTTTACATTCCTTGTAATAGCAATAAAAGTGATCATATTTTTATTTTTTTTAAACAAACAGTGTTAAAAAAAAAATAATAATAAAATAAATAAAAAAATGCAAAAAAAAAAATTAAAGCGCCACCGTAACCGAGAACTCGTGCAGCAAAGAAAACGCTTACGTAAGTCACGCCCGCATATGGAAACAGTGTTCAAACCCACACATGTGAGGTATCACCGCGATCGCCAGAGTGTGAGCAGTAATTCTAGCAAAAGACCTCTTCTGCACCTCTAACCTGGTAACCGTTAAAATGTAAGCGTCGCCCATGGAGATTTTTAAGTACCGGAGTTTTTCGCCATTCCACAAGTGTGTGCATTTTTCAACCGTAACATGTATGATATCTACTTACTCTACATAACATCCTCTTTCACAATATACAAAAAAATTGGGCTAACTTTACTGTTGTCTTATTTTTTAACACAGAAAAGCTATTTTTTTGGGGGTTCTAAGTAATTTTCTAGCAAAAAAAATTATTTTAATTTGTAAACAACAAGTGTAAAAAAGGGCTCCGGGCCTTAAGTGGTTAAACTAATTTACAACAGCAGGTTCCCTTCTTGCACCCAAGAAGAGTAACTGCAAGGGGTTACAGTGTTCTGGCACCGCCAGCACCCAAGGCTCTATTTTTCGCCACCTGTTTGACTGGGGGCTTTCGTCACAATTTGTAAACTAATTTACAACAGCAGGGCCCGTGCCAAAATTTAAAAAAAAATGACGTGGGGTTCTCCCCCAAAATCCAAACCAGGCCCTTCAGGTCTAGTATGAATTTTAAGGGGAACCCCGTGCCAAAATGTTTTTAAAAAATGACGTGGGGTCCCCCCCAAACTCCAAACCAGGCCCTTCAGGTCTGGTATGGAATTTAAGGGGAACTCCGTGCCAAAATGTAAAAAAAAATGAAGTGGGGTCCCCCCAAAATCCAAACCAGGCCCTTCAGGTCTGGTATAGATTTTAAGGGGAACCCTGCTCCAATTTTTTTTTAAAAATGGCGTGGGGTTCCCCCCCCAAAATCCAAACCAGACCCTTATCTGAGCCCTGGCATGGCAGGAGGGGGTGGGGACCAGCGAGCACCCCCCCCTCCAAACCATACCAGGTCCCCCCAAAGCACCTTGTCCCCATGTTGATGGGGAGAAGGGCCTCATCCCCACAATTCTGGTCGGTGGTTGTGGGGGTCTGCAGGCAGGGGGCTTATTAGAATCTGGAAGCCCCCTTTAATAAGATCCCAACCCCCTACCCTATGTGAATAGGTATGGGGTACATTGTACCCCTACCCATTCACCAAAAAAGGAGTGTAATGTAAAAAAAAACAAGAGTCAATTTTTGACAAGTCCTTTATTTTGTAAAATAGCTCTTTTCTTCTTTTTTCTTTCTTCCTTCCTCCATCTTCTCCTGGCCCGGTCCTTCTTCTGGTCTTCTGCTTCTTCTTTTAGTCTTCTTGCTTCCTCTCTTCATCTTCAATCTTCATCTTCTTCTTTTTTCTTCTTTCACCGCTGCTGCTCTCCCCGCTGCTGCAGTCTGGCCCCTGCACATCTCCCAGAATGGGTGTTCTTTACAATGACAGTACTTTTATAAGAAGGGACAGGGCCACCCAGTGACGTAACCCAGTGAACCCGACCCCTTCTGACATCATGCGATGTAAGAGGGGGCGGGTCACCCATTTATGTCACTGGGTGGCCCAGCCCCTTCTTATAAAAGAACTGTCAATGTGAAGACCGCCCATTGTGGGAGACGCGCAGGGGCCGGACTGCAGCAGCGGGGGAGCGGCAGCGTTGAAAGAAGAAGAAGATGAAGATTGAAAATGAAGAGAGGAAGCAAGAAGGCTAAAAGAAAAAGCAGAAGACCAGAAGAAGGACCGGGCCAGGAGAAGATGGAGGAAGAAAGAAGTAAGAAGAAAAGAGCTATTTTACACAATAAAGGACTTGTGAAAAAATGCCTCTTGTTTTTTTTAACACTACACTCCTTTTTTGGTGAATGGGTAGGGGTACAATGTACCCCAAAACTATTTACATGGGGGGGGCTGGGATCTGGGGGCCCCCTTATTAAAGGGGGCTTCCAGATTCCGATAAGCCCCCCCCCCCGCCCGCAGACCCCCACAAGCACCGGCCAGGCTTGTGGGGAAGAGGCTCTTGTCCCCATCAACCTGGGGACAAGGCACTTTGAGGTGAGGGGGGCAAAGCCCCCCTCCCCCCAAAGCACCCATACTCCCCATGTTGAGGGCATGTAGCCTGGTATGGTTCAGGAGGGGGGGCACTTGCTCGTACCCCCACCATCCTAACCGTCCAGGGCTGCATGCTTGGATAAGGTCTGGTTTGGATTTTAGGGGGAAACCCACATCATTTTTTTTTTAATTTGGCACGGGGTTCCCCTTAATATCCAAACCAGACCCGAAGAGCCTGGTTTGGACTGGGGGGGGGGGATCCATGCACTTTTTTTCAGCGATTTTTGTATATTGCCGGGAACCGGCAATACATTGCAGCCGCGATTTTAAATGGCAATTTTTCCTATGGAATTGTCATTTTGCTCTGGCTATGTTCTACACCTCACAGAGATGTGCCCTTTTACACACAGACTAAGGACACCCCCCAGGCACATTATTTAAAGGAATTTTTCCTTTTTTTTTTTTTTTACTTTAAGCATTATTAAAATCACTGCTCCTGAAAAAAAAGATCAACTTAAAAACTTTTTTTCACTGATACATGTCCCCTAGGGCAGGACCCGGGTCCCCATACACTTTTAAGGGCAATAACATTGCATATAAGCCTTTAAAATTAGCACTTTTAATTTTTCATGTTCGGGTCCCAAAGACTTTAATGGTGTTCGGATGTTTGCCCAAACTTTTAGTCTGTTCGCATGTTCTGGTGTGAACCGAACCGGAGGGTGTTCCGCTCATCCCTAGTTATCACAGGAACAGAAGGTGAGGCTAAATCTTTTAGTGAGAACACCTGTTCCAGGGACAACTATCTAAGAGGAGATATCCCCTTGGTTTGGAAAGATTTCCCATATCTGGGCAGGAAGTGAAGAGAGATTTCCTCAACGGGACAAAGAGAGGAAAAAAAAAAAGACAAGGGTCTCAACCATTTACTACTTTGCCCAAAACTAAAAAAAAGTTTTGGCTTTACAAAAACTTTAAAAGTCTTTGTTCAGTGGACACTCATCAAGCATGTTCTGCCTGTAGGCGAATGCTGTCTTTAAGTGATAGATGGACTTTCTCTAGGCGATTTAAATTTCCTGAGCAGGATATGGGTTCAGGCACGTATCCTAGTACCCTGGTAAGGTGGCTCACTGAACCTATCATTCATAGGTGAGTCTTGAAGGATCGTGCAAGCCAGGGCACACAAGCCAAGGAAATGGGACCCAATCAGATACGGGTGTAGAGCATATGAACAGTCCAGAAGCACATTGATTTAAAATATATACAGTATATAACTTGGTTACTGACTAATTAGTAATTAGAGTTTTTTGTGTTGTACAATTTGTTTTTAATAAATTGTAAAATGTATGCAGGCATTTATACAGGGTATGCAACATTAAGTGTATTTTATAGTAGAATGAATGATTAAGTAGCCAATATGTGTCCAAATATATTAAGAACTTTGAAACTATCACCTAAAGGCTGCAAGAAAGGAATAGGGAAGGAAAGGGGGTAACATATACA
>BLSH010170685.1:2248805-2261557 GCA_018402905.1 Glandirana rugosa
CACTGGGGGGTGTATAGGTTTTAGACAGGTGTGAAGAAATGCTGTAAAAGTAAGAAATACAGGCAGATCATGCCAAACCATCAGGGATGCATGTGATTGGTCCCAAATTTATTCTGCAGCAAGACAATGACCTGAAACATACAGTCAATGTCATTAAGAAATATCTTCAACAGAAAGAAGAACAAGGAGTCCTGGAAGTAATGGTTTGGCCCCCACAGAGCCCTAATCTCATCCTTATCGGGTCTGTCTGGAATTACATGAAGAGACAGAAGGATTTGAGGCAGCCTACATCCACAGATCTGTGGTTAGTTCCCCAAGATATTTGGAAAAACCTACCCGCCAAGTTCCTTTAACAGTGTGCACAAGCACTGTGTGTACCTAGGAGAATTGATGCTGTGTTGAAGGCAAAGGGGGGTCACACCAAATATTGATTTGATTTGTATTTCTCTTTTTCTCTTTTTCTGCTTTCCATTTTGTTAATTGATAAAAAATAAATTATTAACACTTCTATTTCTGAAAACATTCTTAATTTACATTTTTCACACCTGCCTAAAACTTTTGCACAGTACTGTAAAACCAAAAGGCTCTGGATTGTTTATTAACCCTGCTTGCACCAGGCAAACCATTAAAGGTTCTTGCTTAATAGGTTACATTGGGCCAATATAAAAATGCCCCCCTGCCCAATCGGAATCTTCCTTTCGAATCAGCATTAGGCACCACATTCTAGAATAATGTTAAAAAGGTTTCTAGAATGATTTTACGGTGTAATACTAAACTAATTCCAGTAGCAGCATTTTAAAGGAATTCTTAGCAGTGTCCAAGCACAGAGGAGAACTTAGAGTCTCAAATTCAATCGTATGGGCTTCTCCACCAGGTCAAAAATAATAACAATTGCAGCAGGACACGGTCTCTGACTCTGCCTTACAACATTTGGCTTGAGCCTTGGCTACAGGTTTGGGCACCTATATATAGGTCCAACCTTTTTAGCCATTAGTAATTCTTTCTTGCCATTGACTGCTAGCTCCTCTCATCAGGAGGGGATTGAGTGTGACCTCTTGTAAGCCCCTAGCCGGTGGCCGAATATCCTGGTGGAGGATGGGTAAAGCCCATAGCATGCGCCATTGCCTATTTTAAGCACCAATTTTAATTATGCTCTGGTCTGTGGGGATTGGTATGTTGCAACCACATGCTACCAGCAAATAAAGGGACACTTCTCCCTGAGGAAGACCGATATACATCCTCTAAATGGTCAAAAGGCGTTGGAGATCGAGCGCAGTCCCATGGCTCACTCCCGTATTTTGTTTTGGTACCATTGTGCATGGTTTTGTACATGTCCCATGATAACATAACAGGAGCTCCTGCTTTTTAACTTTTTTCATGTTCAGCCGATTAATAAACTTTGGAATGAATTTATAGTTCCTGCACTATCATTATTTTGCAAATACTCGTAAATGCCCTTATAAACTTGCTGCCATAAAACCCTCTTTGGGGGACCTTTCCATTACACAAATTCAATCAACCTATGGGTAGGCCACCAACATCTGATTAGCTGCTATCTGCAAACATGTTGGTTATTTGAATTTCCTCTGCTGACTAGTCAGCAAACTTTGTCCTGTGGCAAGGAACCTAACATGACATAAAAATATAATATATTAAAATAAAAGCAGCATACAAATAAGAGTTCCAACCACTAAGCCTATAATATCCACTAATCCTATTCCCTACCCCTATTCCCTAACCCCTACCCATAATCCCTACCACAAACCCTAACCCTACAAACCTTAACCCCTACACCTATCCCCTACACCTATCCCCTACCCCCTAATCATATCCCCTAACCCCTACCCCTATCCCTACCCCCTAACCATATTCCCTAACCCCTACCCCTAATCCTATCCCCTACCCCCTAACCCCTACCCCAAACCCTAACCCTACCCCCTACCCCTATCTCCAAACCCAGGGGTAGGCAACCTGTGGTCCTCCAGCTGTTGCAGAACTACAAGTCCCATCATGCCTCTAGGAGTAGTTGTAACTGCCAGCCTTGCAATGCCTCATGGGGAATGTAGTTCCACAACAGCTGGAGGGCCACAGGTTGCCTACCCCTGCCCTAACCCTAGTATTATTATTATTATACAGGATTTATATAGCGCCAACAGTTTGCGCAGTGCTTTACAATATGAGGGCAGACAGTACAGTTACAATACAATTCAATACAGGAGGAATCAGAGGGCCCTGCTCATTAAAACTTACAATCTAGAAGGGAAGGTCAAGTGAAACAAAAGGTAATAACTGTAGGGGATGAACTGATGAAGAATATGAAAATGTAGTTGTTAGGTGTGGGTAGAATAAGCTTCTCTGAAGAGGAGGGTTTTCAGGGATCGTCTAAAAGCTAATACAGTAGGAGATAATCAGACAGGTTGGAGAAAGGAGTTCCATAGGATTGGTGAGCAAATCAGGAGGTAACAAGGTAGCTAGAGAGCAGGAGGTCTTGAGAGGAACGAAGAGAACAATTAGGTTGGTATTTTGAGACTAAGCTGGTGATGTAACTGGGGGCTGAGTTGTGGATGGCTTTGTAAGTTGTGAGTATTTTGAATTTAATTTGTTGGGTGAGCGGTAGCCAGTGGAGGGATTGACAGACACAGAGCGATTGGTAAGGTGGATGAGTCTGGCAGCAGCATTCATGGTGGATTAAAGGGGGGATAGTCCATGTAGAGGTAAGCCAGTGAGAAGGAAGTTGCAGTAGTCGAGGCGAGAGATGACCAGGGAGTGAATTAAGAGCTTCGTTGTGTCATTGGTTACAAAGGCCGTATTTTTGAGATGTTGCGGAGGTTGAGGCGGCAGGATTTGGACAGTGATTGGATGTGGGGCTTAAAGGAGAGTTCAGAGTCCAGGACTACACCTAGGACCTTGGCATGTGGGGATGGGCTGATAGTTGTGCCATTGATTATGACAGAGAGATCGGGGGAAGGGGCACGTGGTGGAGGAAAAATTATAACTTCAGTTTTGGATAGATTGAGTTTGAGGAAGTGGTGTGACATCCAGACTGATATATCTGTTAGTAAATTAGTGGTACGTGAGGAGACTGAGGGAGTGAGCTGAGGGGTAGAGAGATAGATTTGGGTGTCATCAGCATAGAGATGGTATTGGAAGCCATGGGAGGCTGACCCTATACCTACCCCTACCCCCTAACCCTATCCTCTATCCCCTACCCCCTACCACAACCCCTAACTCTACCCCCTACCCCTAACCCCTATCCCTACCCCTAACCCTAAACCCTATCCCCTAACCCATATGTGTACTTATGCCTAAAATTTCACTTACCTGAGTGTCACAAGCAGCTGTTCCTCCGGAGACACAGAGCGCCGCATTGCGGTGTCCAGCCTCACCGGCCTTGGCCTGAGCCTCTCCAACAGCTCATCGAAGACCGTCACAGACATCTTTGTGAAGTTCAGGAATTTTTCCGGATGTGTCCGCAGTTGGGCATACATATTGGTGAAGTACCCCATAGAAAGCCGCTGGGATACCATTGGATGCGTCCAAAATCAACGACGGCTGGTGCTTCTCTACTCCTCCGTCTCCTTCTCCACAGCCTCCGCAAGAGAATCAGCAGAATTGCCTCGTCAATCTTCCGGATGACAGGATCCATAAGAAACTCCGAACACATCACCACAAAACTACCAAAAACTCCAACAAACTCACACCTGCTCTCTCCTCTCTCTCTCTCTCCAACCAAAATGGCACTGACACGTGATATCTAACATGTTTTATATATTTTCCTTGGCATTGTGGATAATTTGGGTATAAAAGGCATGTCTTTAAAAAAAAACGCTTATAAGCGGTAACGCCAATGCATAATGCTGATAAAATCACGTTTTTAACGTTTTTAACGCCACTTTTTTCCAGGCGTCGGTACTAGCTTGTTTTTTTTATACATCCATGTGTATGAGGCCTTAAAATAAATAAATAACTTAATTCATTATTAAAGTGCCCATTGCTTCCAAAAAGTGCAATTAAAAAGAAGTAGATGTGCAATCGATATTTACAAAGTGCCACGTGCTTTCATAAAGTTCATAAATCAGTGTGAAAAATGATTTCCTCTTCCATATTCATAAAGAGTCCATCTCGCAGTGTGTAAAGAGTCTTAGTGGTCAACTTTAGTTCACATCATCCACCAGTGAAGAGTGTTAACCAATACCGTACACACCAAACACCAAAAATGTTTGCTGCTAATCATAAAAAACAGCAACAAGAAATTAGACAAATGGATTCCGGTGTCACCCCTCAATGCATCCACCTCCATCTCCCAGAGATGATGTCATCATCTGGTTTATTAATCACAGCTCACACCATAATCCTTTCAAAAAGGAAGATAAAGGAAAGCCTTCATAGTGTAAAACCGCTATATACTTTTTAAAAAAAATCCATACACCAAACAACTTACATTAGCTAGTGCTACTACCGACACTAGTAAAACAGTGAAATCTTCTTACACCAGCTGGCTCTAACCACACTTCCTGGCTGTGAACGCAGACCAGACTAGCATGGTGACGTCCAGACCTCCCCCCTGCCTACGCATTTCGTCTCCCGTCTGCCTTTAAATTTCTGCAAATAAACAGAAATTTCTTTCACATAATTGGATACTTGAAATTAACCTTCACTCAATTTACTATGCACAGATTCTCAACTTCTTTGGTAAATCATCCTCATTATAAAAACCCCACATGAAGTGCACTTTTTTTTATTATTCAGCCGACTCATTGGTTTGATTTACTAAAATTGGAGAGTGTAAAATCCGGTGCAGCATTGCATACAAGCCAATCAACTTCCAGTAAAGACAGAAGGTTTTTTTATCTTAAGGCCTCATGCACACAGGACGTTTTTTGATGTTTTTACAGCAGCTGTTTTCAGCTGCAGATGTTTTTTTCTACAGTCATTAAACCCTCCATCATGTTATCCTATGTGTTCATGCACACATAGGCTGTTATCAACTGTTTTGAGCAGTGACGTTTTTGGAGCAGTAAAAAAAACCCAAGACCAGTGGGTTCTGAGAGACGTTTTTCAACTGTAAAAATGTTCTAACGCCCAAAATTGCTCACAAACGCTCACTAACGCCACTCACCAACGTTTTTGGACGTTTTGTATCCATTGAAAAAAAAATGCCCAAAAACGCCAGCGCTAAAAAACGCTCACTAATGTTCAATTACGCTCATTAACGCTCACTAACACCGCTGAAAAAATGCGCAAAAACGCTGGAAAAATCACTGATAAGCTACTGACGTTTTTAGGGTTTTTTTTTAACGTCCTGTGTGCATGAAGCCTAATACATTCCATGCATTAAGATAAAAAACCTTTTCTGTGTAGCAGGCTCCCCAGCACCCCCCTAATTACTTACCTGAACCCTATCTCTCTCCAGCGATGTCTACGCATGTCTAAGCTGTCCTGGACATTCCTCTTACATAGTTACATAGTCAGCGAGGTTGAAAAAAGACACAAGTCCATCAAGTCCAACCTATGTGTGAGCTTTTATGTCAGTATTACATTGTATATCCCTCAATGCTGTGGTCCCTTAGGTGTGCATCTAGTAGTTTTTTGAAATTATCTATACTACCAGCAGAAACTACTGCTTGTGGAAGAGAATTCCACATCCTCACTGCTCTTACCGTAAAGAAACCTCTACACATTTTATGGTTAAACCGCCTTTCTTCTTAGTGATTGGCCGCGTGTCTTTGTGTACTCCCTTGCGCTGAATAGTTTTGTCCCTATAGTGGGGTCACCAGTACAGCATTTGTACATTGAAATCATATCCCCTCTCAAGCGTCTTTTCTCCAGAGAGAATAAGTTCAGTGCTTGTAATCTTTCCTCATAACTTTAATTAGCTTTGTGGCCCTTCTCTGAACCCTTTCCAATACCTGGACATCCTTCCTGAGAACTGGTGCCCAGAACTGGACGGCATACTCCAGGTGCGGCCTCACTAGAGACTTGTATAGTGGGAGAATTATTGATTTATCCCTGAAGTTAATCCCTTTCTTGATGCATGCCAATATTTTGTTAGCTTTGCTTGCAGCAGCTTGGCCTTGCCTGCCATTGCTGAGCCTGTTCTCTACTAGGACCCCTAGGTCTTTTTCCATCCTAGATTCCCCCAGAGGCTTACCCCCTAGTGAGTAGTTTGCGTTCATGTTCTTGGTACCCAAATGCATTATCTTACATTTTTCTACGTTAAATCTCATTTGCCACTTGTCTGCCCACCCCATTCATTTATTCAGATCTTCCTGCAAGGTTTCCACATCCTGTGGAGAATTTATTGCCCTGCTTAGCTTGGTATCATCCGCAAATATTGAGATTGAACTCTTCACCCCATCCTCCAAATCATTTATGAATAAATTGAATAGGATTGGTCCCAGGACAGAACATTGGGGAACCCCACTTTCTACACCAGACCATTCTGAGTATTCCCCATTTATCACCACCCTCTGGACTCTCCCCTGCAGCCAGTTTTCAATCCAGGTACTCACCCTTTGATCTGGCCTTCCTTTATCTAGGTGGCAGCTCACCTCCTCATAGAAGGTTAATAGATTGGTTTGGCAAGAACGATTCTTCATGAAACCATGTTGATTACTGCTAATGATATAATTCTCGTTACAATAATCATGTATATAATCCCTTATTATTCCTACCAAGAGCTTGCAAATTATTGATGTTAAGCTAACTGGTCTGTAGTTCCCAGGGATATATCTTGGTCCTTTTTTATATATTGGTACTACATTGGCTTTCCTCCAGTCAGCTGGTATCATACCAGTTAGAAAACTGCTCTTAAAGATTTGGTACAAAGGTCTGGCAATAACTTGTCTAAGTTCCTTAAGGACCCTTGGGGGTAAGCCACCTGGGCCCGGTGACTTATTGGTGTTCAGTTTTTCAAGCCTATTCCTGATTTCATCCTCAGTCAGCCACAAGGGTACTTCCTGTGATGTGTCATGAGGACCAACATTGGAGTTCTGAATAATTGAGCCCTCCGTTTCCTTTGTGAATACTGAGGAGAAAAATGAGTTTAACACCATTTCTCCATCCTCTGTAACCAAAATACCTTCATCATTCTTTATTGGGCCAATATGGTCTGACCTCCCTCTCTTGCTGTTTATATACTTAAAACATTTCTTGGGATTTCTTTTACTCTCCTCAGCTATGTGTCTTTCATGTTCTATCTTAGCTGCTCTGATTGCACCTTTGCATTCCTTATTGCGTGTTTTGTAGTTATGAAAATCTGACTGAGACCCCTCCTCCTTGTATTTTTTGAAGGCCTTCTTTCTTGCTTTTATGTGTGCCTTTATGTCGGAGTTAAGCCATCCTGGTCTTTGGTTAGCTCTTTTAAATTTATTTCCTGTTGGGATACACTGGCTAACACCTTTGTTTAGTATGTTCTTGAAGCACTCCCATTTTTTCTCCGCATTCATTGTTCCTAGAATTTTATCCCAGTTAACATCTTCCAGCAAGGAACGTAGTTTCTGGAAGTTGGCTCTTTTAAAATTCAGTGTCTTTGTATTCCCCTTACGTTTCCTATTTGTGTAATTTATACTAAAACGAATTGACCTGTGATCGCTATTTCCTAGATTGCCCCTTACTTCCACGTCTGTGATCAGGTCTGTGTTATTAGTAATCAGAAGGTCCAATAATGCTTTTTCTCTTGTTGGTACATTTGTACCATCTGACCCATGAAATTATCCTGCAAGACGTTTAGGAAATGGCGAGACTTAGCTGAACGTGCAGTACCTTCCTCCCAGTCAATATCAGGATAATTAAAATCCCCCATTATAATAACACTTCCCATCCTAGCCGCTATTCCAAATTTTGATAGGAGGTCCGCCTCCCCCTCCTCCCTCTGATTAGGGAAACCTATAGCATATTCCTAGTATTACTTTCCCCCTGGTATCTTCCCTTTGTAACTCTACCCATAAGGCTTCGACTTCCTTCCTAAATCCACTAGTAATGTCATCTCTCACATTAATTTGAATGTAATTTTTTATATACAGGCATACCCCTCCCCCTTTTTGCCCTCCCTATCCCTGCGATATAGGGAATACCCCTGCATGGTAGCCAGCCAATCATGAGAGCTGTTGAACCAAGTCTCCGAAATTCCCACAAAATCGAATTCCTCCTCGTACAGTAGCAACTCTAGTTCTCCCATCTTGTCTGCCAGACTCCTGGCATTAGTGAACAAGCGACGTAGTTTTGTCTGGACGCCTACTGTTTCCTTGCTGGGTATTCCTTGTTTGCATGTAGGACGTGTTACACTACTTGCCTCGGGTTTAGCCTCCTTATTTGGCCTACCACTCCTACCCCCAATACTACCCTCTGGACTCTGTTCCCCTCTGGCTGTTACTAAGTCTGGACCCTAACCCCGTTGCCTAGTTTAAAAGCCCTTCTAACTTTTAGGCCATCCTCATCCCCAGCCGGTCTGCACCTTCCCCATTTAGGTGCAGCCCATCCTTTCTATAGAGCTCGTAACCGATTGAGAAATCGGCCCAGTTCTCCAGGAACCCGAACCCCTCATTTCTACACCAGCTCCTCAGCCACTTGTTGACTTCCCTAATCTCCCACTGCCTCTCTGGTGTGGCTCGAGGTACTGGTAGTATTTCTGAGAATACTACCTTGGAGGTCCTAAGCCTCAATTTTGCTCCTAGGTCCCTGAAATATTTTTTTAGGACACTCCACCTACCGCTAACTTTGTCATTGGTGCCAACATGCACCATGACAGCCGGGTCTTCCCCAGCCCCTCCCAGCAATCTGTCCACCCGATCCGTGATGTCCCGAACCCGAGCGCCCGGTAAACAGCATACAGTTCGGTGCTTCAGGTTTTTGTGACAGATTGGCATCTCTGTGTTTCTAAGAATGGAGTCCCCTACAACCACAATCTGTCTTACCTTTCCACTGGCTTCATCCCCACCCTCGCTGGAGGAGTTATTCCCCTGGCAGCTAGGGGCGCCACTCTGCTCAAGCGATGCTGATTCCTGGCTGGTTTCCGCAATATCACACAACGGGGTGTACCTACTGGGATGCTCCAGCTCAGGATCAGCCTCCCTGACTCTTTTCCTTCTACCCTTCCTAACTGTCACCCAACTACTCTGTTCTAATGCCTGCACCTCTATGTCTCTACCCGCCTCTGTGCTGACCCCTGCCGGCACCTGCCTAGTACGATCCCAACTCTCCTTAAGTATGGAGAGTCGTCTCAGTGTTGACAGTTGCTTCCTTAGATTCAGAACCTGGGCTTCCAGGGAAACAACGTTCTTACATTTTATACAGCAGTATTCACCCTCGATCGCATGATCAAGGAACGCATGCATGCGACAAGATATGATTGATTTAGTGGGGACTGGGAATTATGCTCTATCCAATTACCTAACCGCTGGCTACCTGCCTCTAATACTCACAGTACACGGGATCTCCCAGCACTTAGTACTCACTCCACACTCGGGTACTCACGCCACACTCGGGTACTCACACTATATTACTCAGGTACCCGCCCGATAATCAGGCACTCACCTGATACCCTGGTACTTGCTATGCACCGGTACTCCTTATACTCAGATATTCACCTAATATTCCGGTACTCACAAAACTCCCAACACTCAGGTACTCCCAACACACAGGTACTCCTTATACCTAGGTACTCCTTATACCCAGGTACTCCCAACACTCAGGTACTCCCAACACTCAGGTACTCTCAACACTCAGGTACTCTCAACACTCAGGTACTCCTTATACCCCTGTACTCCTAACACTCAGGTACTCCTTATACCCAGGTACTCCCAACACTCAGGTACTCCCAACACTCAGGTACTCCCAACACTCAGGTACTTCCAACACACAGGTACTCCTTATACCCAGGTACTCCCAACACTTAGGTACTCCCAACACTCAGGTACTCTCAACACACAGGTACTCTCAACACACAGGTACTCTCAACACACAGGTACCCCTTATACCCAGGTACTCCCAACACACAGGTACTCCCAACACTCAGGTACTCCCCACACACAGGTACTCCTTATACCCAGGTACTCCCAACACTTAGGTACTCCCAACACTCAGGTACTCCCCACACACAGGTGCTCCTTATACCCAGGTCTTCCACCGCCCGTCTCCTCTGTCCTCAGATCCGCTTCTTGGGGGAAAAGTCTGAGGTCACTCCTCTCCTGCTACCTCTCCCGTCCCTCCGCTCCTGTTACTTCACCCAGTCCCCTGCCTCCTCCTTCGGTCATGGGTGGGGAGGGTTGAGAGTGCCCTCTGCCTGCACCTGTCACTGCTCCCAGCCGCCGACCTACTCTGTCAGTACAGGGCACTGGTCCGTAGCGGCTGTCCCTGCTATTCAGCCGCCGCCTCCCGGTCTCGGTGGGGGGGATCGGGTCTGGTCCGCAGCTCCCACACACACGCCCGTCTCATGCTGCACACTCTGCACTTCGTGCCAAAATTCAAAACCGCTCAGCAGCACCACCACTGGTGGTGATTGGCTGAGACACAGCAGTGGAGCCATTGGCTCCCGTGGCTGTCAATCAAAGTCAGTCAGCCAATCAGGGGAGAGAGGGGATGGGGCCGGGTCGGGGCTCCTTGTCTGAATGGATACACTGAGCTATGAGTCGGCTCGGGTGCCGCCATAGAGATCAGCTGGCTATGGGGGCACTCGATAGGAGGGAGGGGCCAGAAGCAGCAAAGAGGGACCCGAGAAGAGGAGGATCCAGGCTGCTCTGTGAAAAAACAACTGCACAGAGGAGGTAAGTATAACATGTTTGTTATTAAAAAAAAACAAAAAAAACAAGACTTTACAATCACTTTAATTGAACAAGCTGAAGTTAGAAACTTATTTGCTACCTTGCACAGTTGCACCAGATTTTGCAATCAACCTCACAGGTTGATTTACTAAAGGAGTAGAGCATGTTCATGGCACAAAGTGAATTATCATTTTGGAAGGAAATTTACACTTAGCCTAGTCAGTGCAAGATTAAACTCTGTGGAGGACCCTAGGCAGCCAAAACCTTGGGGCCCCACTCACAGGTTTCAAGAGATTTCTCGTGTGCACGCTAGTGGGATAACATTGAACTAAGTACTGTGCACGTCAGCTGCTAGATGGAGATAACCATCAATATGTACATTACACATATGTAGGTTACACCAAAACTTTTTGCAAACTGACAACTTATGTGGATGTACTGCTCCTACTGTAAGGTCATCCAGTTGACATTTTGTATTACTAAAATGTTTAGTTGCACGAGATATTACTCATGTCTTTATGCCATGTTCGTTGTTGTGTACCCCCTGTGTGGGTGATCAGTTGCCATGTCATTTTTGCATGCAACAATAAAAATGACTGTACCAGAACTTGACAACTGAAAGAAGATGAGCTTTTGGCCCTGGTTCACACTAAAAACCTAAAGTTGCATGACAAGTCGTGCCCCATTAACGGCAATGGAACTTTTCTAATTGGTGCAACTCAAGTCACTATGACTTAGAAAAAGGTCCTGCACTACTTTGAGGTGACTTCAATATGACTTGCAATGATTTCTGTTAAAGAAGTTGTATGCAAACCCCGATTAAGTCGCGCAGAGATGTCAGCTTCAAAGTCGCTCGACTTTGAAGCCGCAGTGATGTGAACCAGGGCATAAGAGCCAAACTGTAATGTGAACCTGATGATAATGGTTTATGTACTTTAAGTTGTTATTGGGTACATTACAGTAATACGGTATTTTCTCTATAGAGTCTTTACTGTAAAGTTTTTGTTTTTTTGATTAATTTTTCTCTTTTTGTAAAAAATTTAAGAAAGCTTCATTGTAATTTTCTTTCAAGATCAAATCAATATTGTTTTGATTTGTTGTTGCAGAGCCCTTAAACTGCATAGATCCCATGGGCCGGTGCCTACTTTGCCTACTTTGTAATCCAACACGGAGCTTAGTGAATTAGGTGAAGATGTGCCAATTTCAGTCATCCAATCAGGTGAAAGAATAAAGGTGTTATTTCCTTGCACGTGATTTGGTGTTGTTTGCAAAGTGAATGTTCACAAAATTCTTTAAGTTAAGTGAAAATTCCCTTCCAAAATAAAAATGTAGTTTGCAAAGTAAACATACTCTACTCCTTTAGTAAATCCCCTAGACCTACATTGTGAGTAGAAACAGCAGGAAACAGACCCTATGTACGAAAAGACCAAATATGGCTGCCCCCATGTATATATCTAACTACAGATTAAACATAGAGGCAAGGTTCTTAAGCCATTAACAAAAATCAATATGATTATTGACATCAAGCTTGATGTCTTTTATATCCTTACCTACAAAAAAATGATAATAAAGATACATCCACTTTAAATATTTCAAATTATGTTTTTACATTTTCGACAAGTTCACTTTTTAACCTTTCTTTCATGCCATACAGATATTTGTCAAGTGTCAATCCGTTCTGTAGAGCAATGCTCCATAAAAAAAAACAACTTTCACAGGGCATCCTGTGAAAAGATAACAGCAATAATGACAGTGATAATGTGTCTTTAGTTGGGGCTGCCTGGTCAGGGAAAGTGTTTTTAGTGAGAGATGCCTTGTTTCCTGTCTAGCAGTGGTATAGTTTGCTGTTTGCGGAGGAGGGAGCAAAGCTCTTGTCCCTGCTGAAAGCAATTCATCTGTAATCTCCTTTTTCTTCCCCTGTTGGAGTTCTATTCATATTCTAATCACAGATTTTCCTTCTCCAAAAAAAAAAAAAAAAAAAAAAAAAAAAAA
>BLSH010170685.1:2261567-2280185 GCA_018402905.1 Glandirana rugosa
GGTATACATTACGACGTATTACATGTATACTATTAAAACGGAGTAAACAGGTTCTATGTAAATTACCGAATCAGTTAACATTCAGTTCCAAGACTTTTAACTGTACTGCTTGCAGAATCTCAGAGCTTGCATGCCTCCTTCTCTCCAGGCATGAAGATGGTCAGCTGCTACATTTTAGGAGATTGGTGCACCGTTTTCTAAAATACACCAAAGCATTCAACTTCTGCATTAGCAGATAACTTTTTGAAAAAGTTGGATACTGCTTGCAAACCTGGCATCACTTCCCAGCTATTTCAAACCCACCCATAACCATCATGGCTTCTTCATGAGCTGAAATATTACTGTATTTTGTATTAAATGATATATGTAAAGGCTAATTTAGTGCAAACAGCTCTTTATCTACTAGACTTTGTCTAGTAGCCCATAGCAACAACAGATCAGAGTAGGAATAATTGTGATTGGCCCTTATTGATTACTTTACACACTGTACTTGTGATTGACTAAGCCATTAAATGTATCTTGGACAAATGAGGCAAAATTATCATATGTACATTATGCAGCATTACATATGGTTTTGGTAAGGCTAGCAAAGACTAGATTGCAGCATCCAGGAGATTTTTTTAAAGGATGGAAGACAAGCCTGTAAAAGTTTAAGTAATAAAGGGTTTTATAATAGAAAGAGGGGGGTTGAAGTGCTGGGATTGCGTAGATTTAAGCCCCCCTTTTCGGAGGAAAGTCTTTATTATTCAAAACAGCCCTACAATGGGCTTCACATTGAGCCTTGCCACCTCCCCATCTGACTACCAGCCATTCATCAGACAGACTGGCCTATCAATGACATGTCTCCCATCAGGGCTCCTATAAAATGATGCTTTTTCCCATGCAACATCAGCAAACATTGTGACTGGTCTGTCTCTGCCCCGCTGGATTACCAAGTGTCCCTTTTTCCACTTCTTCTTCCCCTTTCGCTGTGTCCATTGCTGAGATAGGGGGGTCAGACATCCCCAGGATTTTGGTCTTGTCTACTGCCCATGGGAAGAGTATGCATTGTGGGATACTGGAAGAAACAGATATGGACTCCACAGGTTAGTAAAACTATCAGCCACTCTGTACTCTGCACATACTTTTTTTATATACAGCCAGCTGCATTAACTGATTCAGCTCCGAAGGAATCCAACTTTCTCAGGACTCATTATTAAACACATCAAAGAACCTCACGCAGGAATGTCACTGATGCATTTACTAGTTTTAGACTATAAATATGGTTTTATTTCTGTGCAGTTTAATGGGTGTTCTGAAAAAGAAAAGGGTAATGTGAAGTTGACATTTCAGAAATATTTAAAAGATTAAATCTGATAGCTTAAAAATGATTCTGTTTCTTACAAGTTTCCAATCCTCTTACCTAAGTCACCTACTTGGCACTGGAAATTCATGAAATTTTGACAATTACGTCACATCATCACTTGCTGCTGTACTTTTTTTTTGTATCCCTGAAACACCTGTTGCCTTAAGCTGAGATCATTTACATTTTACAGAAATCTGACTTATCAACAAGTGATTCTAATATAGGAAAGTAATACCAAACAGAATAAAGAATGAGTGAAATAAAGCATTAATATATTTGCTGAAATTTTCAAGTCATTTATTCAAATCTTATACAATATATATATATATATATAAAATTTGTTTTAGAATTTTTTATATATATTAAAGTACATGAGTGTTTATTTTCCTCCCACTGTGAGAAAAGTTTCATGAAAAAGGGATTTTTTTTTTAAAACCACGTACTCTTTACTACTTTTTAAGACTGTACTCTTAGTGATCCTTGGTTGGGAACCCTGAGCACTGTGTATTCTTTCACCTTTATACCTCTTCATAGCGCTATACCTACCTTTTATCTGTACTTACTTTTATTCTTCTCTGATACATCATTACATTAATCTCCTCCATTAAACACTCAGAAGCCAACCATAACTAAATCTTTTAAAGACATCTAACTTTATGCAGGTTATTAACTCAGTTTTTATGCAACAATGTCACTTCCCTCAATAGCAGGGGAGGAATATTAAGCAGCATTATAACCCAACCTCGGATAAAGTTGTTTCTACACAGTCCAGCTTAAATTAATTGAGATTAAGCTGTTCTGCAAAGCCATTCAAACTAGGACAGAAATATATTATCATAATCATGCTATTTAAAACCCTACAAAAGACCAGTGGAGATATTTAACAACCAGGACTTTTTTTTCCTACTTCCGCAGTCACATCTAAAGTGGTTGATTCTTGAGTGTAACGAGTTGTGCCGTCATAAGACATTTAATTTTAAAAAAAGAGAGCTCTAGGATTTTGGGGGCCCACAGCACCTGTGAAGAATAGATGAATTGAAAATATATTATTAAACATTTGCCAAAAACATTAGGTTTGGAGCAGCAATATAAATAACATAACTGAGCTAATTTACTAAAAGAGTTGAAAATATTCACGCTTATGAATTGTATGAATAATCACCACAGTTAATTAATTGTGTGAAAGGCAAATTCCTGTCCATTTTGCATACCCAATCATGTAAAGATGAAATATGTAAACAGGATTTTGCTTTTCACGCGATTGGATAAGTGCATATGCACGCAATTTATTTTGCGATGATTCTCAACTCCTGCGTTAAATCAGATTCAAATGCAATATCATACAGTTAGATAGATAGATAGATAGATAGATAGATAGATAGATAGATAGATAGATAGATAGATAGATAATTAAAACCAATTTGAAAAAACGTTTTTGAAAAGGTATTGAAAAATGTACCTTGTCTATTTAAAATACTGAACTTTTAAGATTTTTGGGGGTTATACTTTCATAAATGATATAACCATGAAATGCAGCTATATTAATGACATAAGAGATCCATCTATCTATCTTTCTATCTATCTATCTATCTATCTATCTATCTATCTATCTATCTATCTGGGGTGTGTGTGTGCATAGTTGGGTGTGCAATATCCCAAGTATGAGCTGGTCAGCAGTGTATTTGCAGCTCCTTTTCATGTAGAAGTAACAAGTGTTAGGTGCAGCCAAACTGGGGATTCTTTGGCGCACAGTAGGCAGTCACCAGTATAATCTGTTTAATGGCTTTCCTTAGATCACTATATTTCATTACATGGCTCTTCTTCAGTCGGCTGATCTAATTATTCAGTAGAATGTTAATAACACAGCTGCAGCTAGCAGCTTTACTCCCCATGGAAAGTTTCACACAAAGCATACCACAATATACACATTGTTGCGTACCATAGAAGGACATGATATAACAGAACGAAGTGTAAAATCAATAAATAAATTAACAAGGATATAAAAACACTGCAAAACAGTAAAAAAAATAATAATACTAGCAATGATTACAATATAATAATATTTAAACAGTTATCTAAAACAATAATCATCATTATTCAGTATACATTTTTACTTTTTTAACATTTTACTAATATCTATATCTATATCTATATAGATATATATATATACAGAGAGAGAGAGCGAGAGAGAGAGAGAGTCATTTTTATTGTACATATAAAATTTCATCAAAACATTCATCAAGTAATACTAGAACAGTATTTTTTACTTCCAAGGTTTACTTCGAAATGATAAAAAGTTTCATTTAGTACTTGATTAGAAGAACTTTTTACATTTCTGAAATTTAGAAGTGGGTGATTCAGTATGAATTTATCACATTTAAACAAAAAGAAAAAATTTGTTTTACTTGTTGATCAAAGTAAAAACTTGTTAAAAATAAACCTCGAACCCTATATATAGAACCCAATAATATGTAGTGGAACCTAATACCTTTTTTTCAAAGCATGTACCAAATTCCTCCCAATAGGAAAGTCTTGACTGCAAAAATGACAATCAGGATGAGCATTTTTTAATTTAGTTTAAATATTTCTTCCACAAACAACAATAAGCCCATTCGATGGAGTTCTTTTAACTTCTCTTCTTGCACACAGTATAGATTTTTTATAGGGGCGATGTAGGGTGTTTGCAAAAAAAAAAGACAGTTTGGGGAAGTTACTTTTGAAAGTTGTATGTAAAGTTTGCAGGGGCTCGTCTCCATGGCGACCATCCCCGGGACGGTTGTCATGGATACCATTGGGAGTAGAGATCAGCCACAGCAAAATATTATGAGTTAGCAGTTCTGTGTGAGCTAAAGGCACCAGGCGAGCTGTTTCTTTGAGAAATCAAAAACTAACAAAAGGGATTGAATGCTGAGGCAGTAAGATCCAATTGAGCATGCGTTTCGCTGCATAATGCAAGATTCCTGCGGCTTCTAAATAAAACACGAGAGTCTGTAGAACGCTCCACATTAACACATTTACAACCAGAGGCCTAAGAGGTCTCGGAGCGCCCATACTCTATAAAGCTAGGCATGGAGTTAGGAGGGGAGTTGGAAGGCTGCCCTTTCTCGGAAACTTGCCGGCCAATTGATCCTCTTCCTATTAATAACATTGGCAACATGGCTTATTTTTTTTAACAGAAAAGTTTTTTATTTTTGGTCATTAGAGAATGGTACAAACATTTGCATTGCACTGCTTGCATATTGACAGTAGTATACATTGCAAAGCAAGAGCAACGGTTTACAATATTGATAGTTTCCTAGTCAGCTTACAGATCTTTTCCAAAAGAGCTTCAATATTACAGATAGGATGGACTCTTGAGGATGGAGGTCACTAACATGGAACATAGATTAGTTCCTGTCCGGTACTTGAGACCCTAAAGCTGGCTCTCCACCCCCACCTGCTCGAAGCAGCTCAGACACTTATTCTGCAACCCAAGGTCCCCATATCTTATCAAAATTTTTGGGGCATTTATGGCTCATATATGTAAGTTTATATACTGGGAGGACCGTATTAATCATCGACCTCCATTGAGTAAGCATAGGAGGGTCCGGGTCCTTCCACTTGAGTAAGATAGATTTCCTGGCATAGAAGGTTGTATAGAACACAAACAACCTTTTGTGGGTGCCCTGTGTGATTGTATCACATTTGCCAAGAAGTAGAACCAAAGGGTCCATGGCCAGCTGCAATTCTCCATAATGTCGCTATCATACCAGTCACCCCCCCTCCAGAACTGTTGGATCAGCGGACACTCCCATATGACATGAAAAAATGTCTCCACCTCAGTAGTGCACTTCGGGCATCTATCTGTCCGAGATGGGCATATTCTTGAAAGCCTTTGGGGGGTATAGTATGCCCTATGAAGAAACTTTAGCTGGATATATCGATCTTTGGCGGAGATCATCAAGGGTATATATTGTTGTACTCCCTCCAGTCCTCCTCGGATAAAGTAGGGATATCGGTCCTCCATTTGTCATATATTTGCGTTCCCCTCCCCCCATCCTGTGCCGTTATTCTGAGATACAGTGATGACAGGGTTTTATCTACATTGCGTGATATAAGAAAGCTCTCGACCACATGGGATTGTAAAGTAACATTGTCAGGGAATTGTGCTCTGATTGCGTGTCGTAACTGCAGATACCTAAAGAACATGGACGTGGGTAGTTGGAAAGTATTTCTCAATTGGTCGAACTCCAGTAGGGAGCCATTCAGAATGATATGTTCTAGAATCTTTATCCCATAGCCCGTCCAAAGGGCAGGGTCCGGGATAGACTGGAGATGGGGCAGCCTGGGGTTGCCCCATAAACATGGCTTATTTTTAATGGTTAATAAATACCAGCCAGGTGGCCTTCCTATGTATGGTCTGTACACCAATTAAAATGACCCAGATAGAGGATACAAAGTGGCTTACTTAGAGCTAGTGGTCTTTGAGACCAGTTATAATTAGTTTGAGATGCTAGCTCTCTATGTGATTGCATGGGAAAACACAAAGCAAACACATCTCAAATCCATAGAAAATACATCTTAAATACCCCAGTGTGCTAGCCCACATCCATAGAGTGTTATACCATGTTAGCCAATGACAGAAGGATGACTAGGTCAAGTTAATCAATACCTACTATCTAAAGTATTTGCAAGCCCAAACACTAAAATCTCATCTATGCTTCAACCATTATTGTCATTTAAAGTCATATATGAAATATTTTTAAATCTGTACCGTTTAATAAAATAGCACCTGATAATCCTGCCATTAAGGTCAGGCATGTTCTGTTATAAGGTGACGATGCTCCAGGTCCCCTATTTCTGCCTCTGTGTTGTCATCCTGGTGAAAGAGCTACTGATGGAGACTAAAAATGTTCATTTCAACACACATTGCATAGGCATGGCCAACTGTTGTCACCATTAAGAAGCCTGTGTTGATAAATGCCATGGAGCCATCATTGTATGTAGCAAAGATGCTGCAGGAGATCAGCAGAACTGAGATGTAAGAATGTATGAAAAAAAAAGAAAAGCAATTTATTGAAAAAAACTGGCAGCTATTTTTGATACACTGTGCTTTAACAAACTAAGTGCTCATTTTGTGGCAGTCTCTGAAAAGCGATCCGCTGGAAGTAGTTCAGAAGTGGCTGATAGGCATTCAGGAGGCAATATTGCCACCTCCTGAATGCCTTCCTTTTTTTGACAGATAAAAAGTATCTTTAAATGGGAATACTACGCCACAACTGCGAGCCTAGTGTTTGGCTTGCATTTGTGGCGCAGCCCCATTCACTGGCATGGGTGGCTTTCAGTACCAGTACTGCCTGCTAAAGACAACATGGGGTATAACTTTTGCCACAAAGTGACGCAAATGCCCCTATGTGTACAGGGCTCTCAGGACACTATTAAACTATGTGACAAGTGCAGTGGTGGAGGGTAGGAGAGCATTAACTAACATGATACAGCTAACGTGGAAATTGTTCACATAAAAGTGGTGTTTGTAAAATGAATGGGATAATGTGTAAAGAGTTAAAGCCCCATTTGCACAATTGTGTTTTAACACACATGTTCAGACACATTATAAAGCATGTGTTGTGGTTTCCCATAATAATGATAGATAGGGGGGGATTTACTAAAACTGGATCACTTCGAATCTAGTGCATCTGTACATGGTAGCCAATCAGCTTCTAACGTCAGCTTGTTCAATTAAGCTTTGACAATAAAATCTGGAAGCTGATTGGTTTCTATGCAGAACTGCACCAGATTTTGAACGCTCCAATTTTAGTAAGTCTCCCACATAGTTTGTGTGTCTCAGCACTACAGTGGGGTACAATTTTAAAAATACAACATTTCCCATTTTTTTCTTTATTTTAGTGTATTGGGAGGCCCATAGAAGTCAATGGGAATGCATCAAAAGCATGCATTTTGAGGCATTTGCAACAGATATAAATTAGCTTTGGTCAACGGCTGTTAATTCTATCCACTCCTCATTCTAAATTAAAAAACACACAGAAAGCAAAAGTCAGAACGCATCAAAAGTATACCATTGCACAAAGGAAATGCATGCTGATGCATGACAATGTACCTGCTTAATGCTACAAAAAACTCATAAGCATAGATCCAAATAGGCCCTAAGAAACCGTATAGCGAAAGTAGAGATAAGCAAATAGATTCCCCAATGAATTTTCAATTGAATGTGCATATGCAGGTTTGTCTGGTAAGCAAAGAATCTTACAGTTCATATAAAAACCACATAAAGGCAGTCAGTGGCAGGACAGCTAAAGGGTTTACACTTTTGCCTTGCGTAAGGGCACTGGGGTTGGTATAATGAAGGAGAACTTTGCGAAATGAATGTTCACTTTTTTTTAAATAAACTGTGTTCACAATATTCAGTCGTGTGCAAGGAAAATGTAAAAAAAACAGGATTTTTATTTTTTGCACAATTGAAGGGAAAGAAAGCTTCTCTGTTTTCACTATTCCTAGAACACTAACTTTTAAAGTGAGTAGTCTCTACTCCTTTAGTAAATCAATTCAGTTATCTGTATGCAAATTGTGCAGTCTTCCCTTTAGATTCAGTATTCCTCCTACAATAAACGTTGACACATGGTTTAATATTCTCTGTACAGGATGGAAGAAAATTCTGGCACTATATAAAGCAATAACATCAATAAAATATATTTTAAAATTCATATGACTAAAAACAAAATAGCAGTTTACTTTAATTTGATCTGCTGATTAAGTTGCTCAACCCTATCAGGAAACCTTTGGGTTGATTTACCAAAACTGGAGAGTGGAGCTGTGTATGGTAGCCAATCAGCTTCTAACTTCAGCTTGTTCAATTAAGCTTTGACGAAAAAAAAATGAAAGCTGATTGGCTTCTCTGCAGAGCTGCACCAGATTTTGCACTCCCAGTTTTAGTAAATCAACCCCTATATGTTTTAATCGACACCATTAACTTCCTGTTTGGTAAATGCATACAAGAAAACTGTCAAGTTCCTCAAAGTGTATTTAAATTCTAGAGCAAAAATATATCATATTGCAGCTTTTCAGTCCTTAAATTTGGTGGCTGCGTTAGTTGTAATTTTGTTTTTCAATTTTTCCGATATTTTACCCTGGTAAACCTACCACTAACCCATGCCCTGTCCTAGGGTAACAACGCTCACTCACTGTACTGCATCTATGGAGGAGCAGCCAATGCTACTCAACTGATTTAGATAAAGATACCTCCATCCCTCACCTCCATTACATGGGGAGCAGCGGTTTAGTAGTTCACAGAAGATAGCCGAAAAGCTAATAATATTGTTTGATCTTTGTACAGAAAGTTCAAAGGAACTTGGAATTCTGGTAAGATCGAACATCTGGAATATGCAGTTCAGTTTTGGGCACCAGTTCTCAAAAAGGATATCGGGGAACTGGAGAAAGTGCAGAGAAGGGCAACCAAACTAATAAAAGGCATGGAGGAGCTCAGCTATGAGGAAAGATTAGAGGATCTGAATTTATTCTCTCTTGAGAAGAGGAGATTAAGGGGGGATATGATCAACATGTACAAGTATATAAGTGGTCCATATAGTGAACTTGGTGTGGAGTTATTTACTTTAAGGTCATCACAAAGGACAAGGGGGCACTCTTTACATCTAGAGGAAAAAAGATTTCATCTACAAATACGGAAAGGTTTCTTCACAGTAAGAGCTGTGAAAATGTGGAATAGACTCCCCCCAGAGGTGGTTTTGGCCAGCACGGTTGATTGCTTTAAAAAAGGCCTGGATTCTTTCCTTAATGTACATAATATAACTGGGTACTAACATCTTTAGGTAAAGTTGATCCAGGGTGAGTCCGATTGCCTCTCGGGGAATCAGGAAGGAATTTTTTCCCCCGTTATAGCAAATTGGATCCATGCTTTGCGGGGGTTTTTTGCCTTCCTCTGGATCAACTGTGGGTGAAGGATTGTATATGGGATTATTTGGTTGTATGTGTGTATGTGTATATATACATGTATATACATTTTTTTTTTTTTTTTTTTTTTGGTTGAACTGGATGGACTTGTGTCTTTTTTCAACCTGACTAACTATGTATGTAACTATGTATGTAACTATGTATGTATTTTTCTGTACTTGTAAAAATGTGCATAGCGTGAAATAATAAAAGAAAGCACCATGTCAAAAGACTAGTAACCTGTAATATAACATTTTTTGTGGGCATATTTAAGATGTTGTAGGCATGGAAAGGTATAGAAGTGCCAAAAATGTAATTTTCTGTACAGGTGTAAGATTTTTACATGCATTGCCGCTTTATGTTAGCAGCTTTATTACACCTGTTTATGTAAGCAGGATCAAGTGACAATTATCATTCAGAATATTGTACAATGGAATTTAATATTGGTGTTTTCTCTGAAGAACCTCAAATGAAATTGTATCTGTAACTTATGAACCTGAGTGTTATAGAGCTGGTGGAAACAAAGCAGAAAGGGCTTTTACTATTACAGTCATGATTTCTTTGCAAAAAGCTGCACAGAAACTGATCTGTATCTGGGTACTTTATGTAATCATTCACAATGGCCACATCTAAAGTGAATATTGTATTACATTGTAGTATTAATGAGGAGAGTGACAGATTAGGCAAAAATAAGTTCTATCCATGAGTGTTATTATAGCCCCATAACAGGCCACATGACTGCATTGGGGCCCAGAGATGTGGTGCTACAGTGATTTACAGCATGTGTCAATTACATTTGGATGAAATGAAGAATGTATACAATGTTTGGAAGCCTCTATACAATTGCCACAAAATCAGTTTGTAAACTTTATCACTATTGGAATTGCCTTTAAGTTGGGAACTAGAGAGACATCAAGCCATTTTATGCTTTTTGCCATGGGGCCCATTACACAAAGATACTGCTTTGGTTATGTCCTCTAATTAATTAGCTGCTGCTTGTCCAATATCTATTTGTTGGAGACAGGTTCCCTTTTAAAAGAACTTGTTTAGATAGAAATATTGCAGCTGCCACTGTTGATTTGTTTTTGCAGAGATGTGCTCCAGGGCTGTCATCCTTATCTTTAAAGCCAGCCATAGTTGGATCAAAAATTTAAGATTCAATCCATCTATGGGCAAGCTGGTTGTACTGAAGTTGATCCATCAATCAACATCAGTACGACCAGCATGTCAAATTTTCTGCATGAGATTACTGGCGGCAGCTATAGCCACAGGTTAATCTGATTGGACGCAGGCCGGTCAGTAAGCAGAGCTTGGAACTTTCCTTGGACTTTTCCTTGGTCTTTTTTTAACATCTATAGCCGCGCATGCAAGGGAGTAATGTCACCTTCGGGCCGAGCCAATGAAAATCGGTACCCGGAAGCCAATCTGGCTGAAGATGACAGCAACCGGCAAGGAGTTCTGGGAAACCGCAGTGCTTGATAGAAGGTGAGTATAGTTCTGCTTTAAACTTTGGAAATGAAAGCTAGAAGCAAATTGGTTGCCATGCAGAGTTCTTCCAGTCTTAGTAAAGTCCCCTCTGGGTATCTTTATTTGCTCCTTGCATCTATAGTCTGATGGAAGGTGAAATAAAAGATGGCTGATGGGACCAACATTAACCACTTAAGGACTGGAAGGATTTCCCACTGTAGGACCAGAGCACTTTTTTGCAATTCGGCACTGCGTCGCTTTAACTGACAATTGCGCGGTTGTGCGATGTTGTACCCAAACAAAATTGACGCCCTTTTTTTTCCCCACAAATAGAGCTTTCTTTTGGTGGAATTTGATCCCCTCTGCATCACTTCTGATTACCGCTATTAACAAAAAAAGAGCGAAATTTTGAAAAAAAAAACAATATTTTTTATTTTTCGCTATAATACATATCCAAAAAAAATATAAAAAAGCTAATTTATTCATCAGTTTTGGCCGATATATATTCTTCCTCATATTTGTGGTAAAAAAAAAATCGTGATCGGTGTTTATTGATTGGTTTTGCGCAAAAGTTGCCGCGTTTACAAACCATGAGAATTAATTTATGGCGTTTTTACTATTTATTTTTTTTACTAGTAATGGCGGCGATCTGCGATTTTTATCGGGACTGCGATGTTGCAGCGGACATGTCGGACATGTTTTACACCAATGACATTTATACAGCGATCAGAAATGTAAATATCCACTGATTACTGTGTAAATGTCATTGGCAGTGAAGATGTTAACCTGCAGGGGGCAATCTAGGGGTTAACTGTGTTCCCTGGGTGTGTTCTTACTGTGAGGGGGCTAGGCTGCCAGGGACATAAGAGATCTAAGTGATCCCAGTGACAGGGATCAGTAGATCTTTTACATGCCGTCTGACAGAGCGGGGAACCGCCGTGTTTACATCCATCAGTTCCCCGTTTTTTCTTCTGTGCCAGGCGATCACGGGTAGCCGGCAGACATCGAGTTTGCCTGACCCGCGGCCATACTGCTGGAGAGTGTGCCATGTATGAAAGCTGCGCACGTTTGCCCATTTATAAACAACGATTTGCGCTATCCAGACACTCTGCAGCAGTAAATGTACGCGAGGCTGTCGGGAACCGGTTAAAGTGAACCTGAGCACAGGTTTATGTTACCTTATTTACTAAGTGGCCATTCCCTTTCGCTAAGAGAACATTCACAATGCAAATTTAAACGTTCTTTTCCCTTAACATGGACATGTGTATGCGAGCACAGTTCACCTGTGTATATAGCACACGTAAAATGCAGGCCAGGAGATTGCCATCTACCTGCTTTGTGTTGAGTTTTTCTGAGCACAGCAGGTTCTATCGGAGATGTTTTTGCATTGCAGGCAAAGCAGGTCAAACTCAGTTTTTTGTGTTCAAAAGCATGTGTTTAAGCCAAACAGCGTTCTAATGTAAGAACCTAAGTTTGATAGCAACATCAGGGTAATCAGCCTTAATCAACCCCAGTTACTCACCGACCTGGAACAAGTATATCAGGTGTCCTGACACTTCACTGGCTACCTGCTTGTCCAGGATTAGTGACTCGCTGCATTATAAATCAAGAACATAAATGATAGCCCTGGGAATCTGCACCTTCAAAAACAAGTAATCAACATCTGCTATATTTCTGTCCTGACAAGATCCCTTTAAATACGATGCGATTATTCATTCGAAATGCGGACAAATCCAGTATTGGCCCATTCCCCAAATAACGGCAGAAAATAATACAGAGGACCTGGCCTGCCAACTTGGAGAGGTTTAGATCACGTGCCTCTCTAGACGACTACTAGATCTTTTTAAATTGTCTCTGTTTTCTGCCCGTTTCCAAACAACTTTGAAAGAAATGTTTTATCAAGTCAGTTGCTTGCCATTTACATGCCCATTGCCATTGCCAAATATTTCCCAACATTGTAACTTTTAAAAGTGATTTGTCATTGAGGAGTAGTTGTTTACAAATGCTTATTACAGGAGATGCCTAATTACATTGGGTGCCACCAATGGAACAGTTTGGAAAACTAACTTTAAAGCTCATATATTGTATAGAAATGCCAGTAAAATTCTACCAATATATATTCTTATGCAATGAAACAAGTCTGAAGCAACCAATCAATATAATAGCTCAAGAAGTAGTCAACAATTATATAACAGGACTATTAAGGAGCTGGGACTTTTCACAAACCACCACTAATATTTCATTTTAATTATTATATTGAATTTTGAAAATGCATATCATAAAAACTATTTCTCAAAAACAACATAATCAAATACACTGTGACTAAACAACATTTCCTATATCACTCTCCCCCTTTTACTATCACTGTACTTTCAAATAAATACTGTATCTAAGATCTTCTACAAGTCTATTAAGTATGAATTTTTATAGTGAAATGGGAGCAGTCAACATATTTCACAACTTTTGGTTCCTCAGAAGTGGTTGATAGTGTAACAGTGTCCCTCCAAGTACAATTAATCCATTATTCCAAATTGATTAGGTAAAATAAAATTAGTTAAATGTTAAAATGTTGTATACTGGTAGCTGTATAGGGTTAATTCCTTTATTGATAGTACTCAGTATATGTTTTCATTTTTTTGTTATTTTACACGATTTTATTATCATGAGTTAAAGTGGTAAACCCTACTATCATTTTCAGCCAAGGAAGCTGCCATCTTGCCCTCCAACTGCCATGATGCTGCACATGTGATCAGCTTTGACACCAGCCATTGGATGGTTTGACAGTTTGGCTTAGAGCACAACCAATGGGAGTGTTACATTTCCGGCACATGCCGGAAATGAAACTGTTTTTTAATCTGTTAAATTGATGGGTTTACTACCGCTTTAAGACAAATCATATTACACTGCCAAGGGTGCTTACAATGGAAAGTTTTTATTCATGTGGTTTAAACTTTTTTTTTTTTTTTTAAGGAAAAAACTGTTACTGTAATAGCATGAAATATTTCTGCTAGAGTTAGGCTCTACTTACTTACTTAAAGTGTTACTAAACCCACAATAGTAAAATCAGCCTGTATATGCAGTAAAGCATGCTTGTTATACTCACTGTGGAACCTAAGGGGTTAATTTTCTGCATTATGTAAGAGGCTGTTTGATCCTGTCTTCTGTGATCCTTCCACAGTCCCCAATCCATCTGCTGATAGTACAGAGCCCTAAGAGGCACCCGGCACATGCTCAGTTTGGTGTGCATTGCTAGATAGTTTTTTGTTTTAAGAGGGTGCATGTGATCAGCACAGGGCCAATCAGCACTGTTCAGACAGAGGGGCGGGGGTCATGCAGCCTCATAGGACAGTCAGATTAGAATGAAAACTCCTCCTACAAGCTTTAACCAGTGCTCAGCTGGACACTGATAGAAGTCATAAGACTGCTATATACTGATGATGATTAAAGGTATTTAGCAGTTTATATTTACTAAAACTGTTGCATTTCCATGTTCTGTGCACTGTGGGAGACCAGATATAGTGAATGCTGGGTCCTGGGTTTAGTACCACTTTTAAATCAATTCCATTACATGGCAATATAAGACTACCAGGTTGACAACCCTGCTAAACATTGTCACTGCAGAACAAAAAATGTTGTCACCCTGTTAAAGGAAATTAAATAAATAATGGATCTACTTGTAGGATCATTAGTGTGTCTTTTTAGGTTTATACATTGTTAAACTGCTGTTATTTCGCTCTCTCTCTCTCCCTCCCTCTCTCTCTCTCCCCCCCTCTCTCTCTCTCCCCCTCCCTCTCTCCCACTTCCTTTCTCTCTCCATATATATATATATATATATATATATATATATATATATACATATATTCTCAAAGCACTATAAGGTTAGCTAAAGAGAAAGCACAGCAAGACAGCATGCTTTGGGGCTCCTCTAGTCTGATTGAAAGCTCGTACTTAGGTGTTCAATAAAACTTGAACAGGTCCCCCACCAGCACACTCCGCTCCTCCTCTTCTGAGAGGCCCATAGCAAAGTCTCATGTGGTCATGCTCTTGAGTCAGTCTGTGTGCATCTATAGACACACACAGCATAGCTTACCCCATCCCCTGCTCCCTCCTCACAGGATTTGATAGAAAGCAGCAGGAGACAATGGCTCCTGCTGCTGCCTCTGTACCCTGTTAGAAGAGGACGATGGGAGAGTGCCGCTGCAGACAGACACAGCACTTGATTGAGAAAGGACTCAGGTAAGTGTTGGGGGGGGGGGGGCAAGTAGTGGGACATTTTTTACCTTAATGCAGGGAGTGCATTAAGGTAAAAAAGGTCTTGACTTTAGAATCACTTTAAGGATTTATATGTTTCATTTTTATTTTCTTCGGGCAACCTCATATTTTAATAATTGGATAATGATGATCTGTGTTTGTGTACTCTAAAATTAACATAAATTTATTTTTAACTGAAAATGTGCACCTAATAAAGTGTTGTTTTAATATCATCTTTCAGAAAATATATGTTTGGGAGTTTTATCCAATCTTCAGGCCTAAAATTATTTTTATAAACATGTGTGTAAAAGAGCATGGAAAACAGCTTGGGCAGTGAAAGGGTTAAATCAATGTCAATAGCTTGGTATTTAGAACAACTATTTAGCAAAAGGAAATTCTCAAAACATGGCCTGTAGGGGGCAATTGAGGACTGAGGTTAGGGACCAATGACCTAAAGAAATGAAGTGACGTACAGTCCATTCAACTATGAAGGACCATGGAACTCACTCCTCTTCATCCTACGAGAGGCCAATCACTAAGCATCAGCCCTGTCAAATGAAAAAGGTGGAAGGAGAGTCCTCAGCCCTATTTATTTTGTATTTTTAAATTGTTCAACCCTGGTTCACACTTTGGCGATGCAGGAATCGGCGCAATTCCAGAACCGGTTCCCGCATCACACCTCTCCTGCAGGCATTTCACACTGCCTTTTGTGAACTGCTCTGGGTGTCATTAAAAAGTTAATGACACTCCCAAATTATTTCACAAATCGCAGTGCGAACTGTTAACTTGCATAAGAACCAGGTTGCATAGGTGAGAACACCCATGCGATGCAATTCCAGTGCGGGAGAAAAAAGGCTCCTGCACCCTTTTTGGTGCAAATCTAATGTGAATTCAGCCATACACATGTATGAACTCGCATTGCTCAGAGATCGCATGTGATCGGCACCTGCCGTGCGGGTGAGAATTAGATGCGATCTCTGGGGTCGCAGTAGTGTGAACCCGGGTTTAAGGTCATATTTTTTATAGATTTGCCTATAGTCTTAATTTAAAGTGATACTAAACACACACACCGTTCAATTAAATCACCCCTTCTATATCTGTATATGGATGATGGCACTGTAATTATTTTAATTAAAAAAAAAAAGAAAACATTTAAGCACCTTTTCCCCAATCGACATACAGTAAAGCTGTCACATGACCCAGATCGTTCCCAGCCTGTCTGCAGGGAAGTATAAGCAGGAGGAGTTTCTAGTCCTCTGCTGCTGGTCACATGTTCAAAAAAAAAACAGTCTTCTGAATACAGAGTAAAAATAAATAATTAGTATCAATAAACTGATACACAATAGAACCCATACAAATATGTATACATATGACATCAAATCTTTATTATTTTTTGGCAACAACATGGTGTGGGCGGGTTCCTGCCAGTCACAGGCTGTATCACGCCCCTCCAGCCTGTGTCTTAGAATAATAGGGAGGTGAAGTCTCCATTAATCTACATGTAATATCCCTTCCCCGTTGTGTTTAGCTGGTTAGTGGGCATTAAGGAGGAGGGAGAGAGTGGGCTGTCAATGACCACTGTGTATACCCCCGCATATGTGACTCTATAGTTACTTGGACTACTCAGATGTGATAGGCAGGAAATGCTCAGCATAGAAAACTGAGCATGTGCAGAGTTGCCACCACAGCTGCAAAATCCCTAGCTGAATTGGGGACATGAACAGAAGGTGGAGATAGAGAGCAGCAGGATCAACCAAGGATTTTGCAGAATACAGCAAACGGACCTCATAGTGACTGAGTGAGTATGAACAGCATGTAATGCAGCATTGATCGTTTTTATGATGTGGCTTTAGTGACACTTTAAGCAGGTGGCCAAGTCCTAACAGAGTCATGATAAAGGCATTGTTTTGTCCTTATATTAAAATGTTACTGTTTTGCCTTTGTAAAACAAAGGTGGATATAAAACCCAAATCTGTGCAAAAAGGATTTCTCTCTGAATATGAAAGAAAAAGTCATAGAGCCCTGCTACAAAAGAATCCCTGTTCCCTCATGAGAGTTAAGACTTAGGAGGTATGTAATGAAGATAATTTAATTTAGGCTTTAATACGAGAATTCTGCAGTCTCCTGTTGACCAGAACATCAGGGAGGAAACAACCTGCTGTGGTTATGAATACTTTTACTTCTAGGAGCAAAGATCAAGTGTAATGTGGAAGAATTTTAACTATAATTTGACTGGAGGTCACAGGCAGACCTGCAAATCCTTAGCCATGTTTATTCAAAATGTGAAATGGCAATATAACAAGATCAAAAGGTGAAAGAGCAATCAGCGATTAGGTTTTTAGAAACTTTGGGCAGCTTATAAACTCTTATGATTTGTTGGTGATTCTTTGAGTTTAACGTTTTATCGATTTTGCTACATTGTTTACACGGTTTGAGAAATGTACCATTTTATTAAAGTATATCTCTAGCCAAAACGTGTTGAGATTATTGTATCTTTAACAGAAAGTGATGGGAAATCCAAACTTTTACAGTTGATACCAAAACAGGAGCTGAGGGGAAATCTTCCAATAGGGACACTTGTTTCGAAAACAGCTGTCTAGTATGGGATTTCTCCACACTTTGGGAACATTTCCTTTCACTTCTTATATATTTATGGACAGCAAGTGATGGAAAATCTCCAGAATAGGACACAAAGAGCAAAAGAAAACCTAATAGGGGTTTTAAACTGTAGCTCTAGGCAAAAATATTTTTTTAATAGAGTGGGGAAAGTCTTAGAGCCTCTGTTGAGTTCTTATTAGTGTCTTTGTCCCCACTGGGGAGATCACTGTCACAAAAAACGAGAAAGGAGGAAATCCAACATTTTAGAGTTGTCCCTAGAACAAGAGGTAAGGGGAGATCTTCCATTGGGAACAATATTCCGGGAACAGACATCTAAGAGGGGAGTTCTACGCACTTTGGGAGATTTCCTTTAACTTCCTAATGTGTCTTTGGGATGGGAAGTTAAGGAAAATATTTCCAACGGTACATTAAAAAACTGTTTAAAAAAAAGAAGTGCAGTCACTGTAGATCTGAGGGGAAGATCTGAAATGTGGGGAAGCTCTGCTGATTTTATCATCCAATCATGTGCAAGCAAAAATGCTGTTTTTTATTGTCCTTGCATGTCCCCCTCAGATCTACAGCAACTGCACTCGCAGTGCCCTTGTAGTGCACAGTGGATTTGCCTTTAGTAAATAACCCCCAAAGTGTGTTGTAGTGTCGCAGTGATTGGTGGCCATGGTAAGCAGTGGTTGTTGTCTTAAAGAACCTGAATTATAGGATCCCACCTTTCCAAGTTCATATGTTCAATGTAACTGCAAATACCATGCCATCTTTACAAACATTCCTTATTGTTCAGTTGCCTATAACCAACAAGCACAACACATTTCACAGATTTGTATTCTTCTTCGGTCACATATCTCAGAGCTGCAAAGCAATTTGATGCTGGGCGTCTTCCCTTTGCTAGGCACTGGGACTAGTTTGTGGATCATAAAAATGACAATTAGCTGTCAATTACTTTTCGTTTGAGGTCTGAATGGGGCTGTATCTCAACTCAGGGCCACCAGATGAACACA
>BLSH010170685.1:2280195-2292604 GCA_018402905.1 Glandirana rugosa
TTCCACTAATATTCTGTTACTCCGGAGAATGGTCTGGCGTCACTAGAGTTATTACTGTTGGAGTCGGACGTGAGGTAGTTGTTCGAGACTGTGTGCACATATAGTTTATATTTTTCCCTCTTCAGAGTATCGCGTTGTGAACTTTATAACGTGAATGTGTCTAAGTCTTTGTTGTTCGTAAAGTGCTTTCGAAGATGTCGTTCTGGCGTCACAGTAGGTCGTTCGGAAACGCATTACTGCCGTGTATAGATCAAGGGGGGTCGCGCAAAGAGGCATGTTCCGTAGGAGACCCTAACCTCTGATCAGACCCTGTAGTTCGTGTTCCAGGGTTTACATTAAGTTCCGGTGTCACTTCCTCTTTAAAATGATGGCCACTGATGTCCCAGACTAGTCTCCAATCCCAGAGGATGCCTTGTACGGAGAAACGCGCTGGGGGGAACTAGATATGTGCCGTCATTACGCAAAGGCTTGCTGGATGACACTGCGGTCTTGCTGTAGAAGCTTTCGTGAAATGCTTGTTGTTTCTGAATCTGTGTAAGTGCAATATTTCAAGTGTTGCGCTATGAGACTTCTCCCTTTTTATATTTGATATACACGTGTGTCAGAGCTTGTTGATGGAGTGCAGGCTGAGGTTGTCATTATTGAGATCACTGCGGTCTGGTAAGAGGCCTCATTGTCTTATAATCACCTTGAGCACTGGGGCACATTTTATATTGGAGCACAGAGCACTTTGGTTTGCATGTGGATTGACTTCATAAGATTATTGATTTTTGACTATGAGGGAATTATGAATTTTTATTTACAGTATCTCACAAAAGTGAGTACACCCCTCACATTTTTGTACGCTCCTCACCTGGGTCGCAGTCAAGGTCCATAAAGACATGGATTTGCGAGTTTGGGGTGGAGGAACTTGATTGGCCTGCCTCAACCTGATAGAACACTTTTGGGATGAATTAGAGCGGAGACTGTGAGCCAGGCCTTCTCATCCAACATCAGTGCCTGACCTCACAATGCGCTTCTGGAAGAATGGTCAAACATTCCCATAGACACACTCCTAAATCTTGTGGACAGCCTTCCCAGAAGAGTTGAAGCTATTATAGCTGCACAGGCTGGGCCAGCTCAACTGGGATGCCATTAAAATTCATGTGTGTATAAAGGCAGGCGTCATAACAATGCTGGTAATATAGTACATATATATATATATATATATATATATATATATATATATATATATATAGTTTCTTTTTTATTTGCTGCAGAAAGGGTTCAAATACCCTGTGCTGGCAGCATGTTGGTAAGCCAGACCACTGCTTAATATGTAAAGCAGTGGTCAAGTCTCCAGTGGTCCAAAATGCCCCCCCCCCCCCGCCCCCCGCGTAGTGCTCCAACCAACAGTGTTCACATTCCCACAAGATTAGAATTATGCCTGACTGCATTACATTAATAATATATATCGGCTAATATTGGTTCAGTTGGGTTTAAAACCACTTCATCTCTCAAAGCTCTGTACCTTTTAGACAGAATCATTCTTTATAAATTTCAGCTATGGATCTACTGATTTGTCAATTATTTTGTCATTACTTATTATAACGAAATAATACATATATGCATTTTTCAAGAATTAACAAGACTTTCTTATATTAAAAATTGATTTTATCTCCATGCAATCTATAGGAAAAAAACATAACAAAACAAAGCAAAAAAAAAATGTGTTTCTATTCTGACCAGTTATAATATATTAAAATACATATATTGTAAAGATTTATCCCCAAGGAAGGTTTAGTGAATGTCTCACAAGATAAGATTTTGCTCCGACTTTGAGATAGTCTGACTTGTCCTTTGACCATTCAAAACAATCCCAGTGTGACATAAATTTATTTTCCTGCTGCTGTAATCACCATATCGGATGTCACAAGTCAGATGGTTAGAACAAGGATCCCACTTTGATCCGACTTCAATGATTTTCAATGGGTTGAAGTTGGACCAAAGTCGAACTAAAGTAGTGCAGGAACCTTTTTCAAAGTCTTGTGTCGGACCAGTTAAGACGGCTCTCATAGGGAATCATTGATTTACACACGCCATGCGACATGTACTCCCAAAGTCGGAATGTATGTCGTAACAGTGTGAACCCAGCATTAGTTAGGGGTATGAGAGTAAAGGGGGCTGAATACAAATGCACGCCATACTTTTTACATATTTATTTTTAAAAGATGTTGAAAAACATGTATCATTTACCTTCCACTTCACAATTATGTTCCATTTTGTGTTTAGTTTATCACATAAAATCCCAAAAAAATACATTTGCGTTTTCAGTTGTAACATGGAAAAATGTGGAAAATTTCAAGGTATATGAATACTTTTTCAAGGCACTATATATATATATATATATATATATATATATATATGTGTATGGGAACTGGTTAAAAATTATTGTAGCAAATCATTTTGTTGCATACAGTAGGTGGTGTTAAATAATTATCTGCTCTAGGTGCCAAATACTCTAGGCACACCACATTCATTAGTCCCTTATTTTAGGGCTGATTAACATCTACGCGTTGCAGGAATGCAGACATTAATGCATTGTGGTGCTGAATATTTTGAATAGCACCCCAAAGCACAAAGGCAACGTGCCTACATTGATATGTGCTGCAACCATGACAATGCTCTGTCAAAAATTTTTGTCTGACTTTTGGGTGGTTTTGGTGTGTTGGAAGTCTATTGATTTCAATGGGCTGCCTTAATGCAATTCACATTAATGTGTGACATAGCACGAATTAATGCACATGCATGAGCAAATGTAAATAGGCCCTAGAAGTTTCTACAACTTATTGATCCCACAAACCATGAGCTGTGGGTATAATAGGTTTAAGCAGGGGTTCTCATGGACCTGAAAAAATACAAAATGAGAAAGGCTTCTGCAAATGTTATAACTTGTGTCTCTTATAATCCCAAATATTATATTATTATATTCATTTTTATTTATTTCTAACATTTGGTCCACTACGGGCTAAAATATATACAAGCTATAACCTTTAATGATAATTTGTAGTTCATTTTTTTTTTCTTTCTGGTTGGTGTGAATCCCTTCTCTTTTTCTATACTCACATTCCCTGTCATTCTCATACTCACAATCCTTCTGTCTTTGGCTGTTCACTTCTTTTGTCTTTTACCTCCCATCAGTGTTTTCTTTGTTGTGCTGTCATTGTTTAGAATTTCTCGGTTTGCTAAAAACTGCATTTTATTGCATTTTATAGTTGTCTATCCTCACAGAGAGAAACCATAGAGGTAGTTTGCATTTAAAGGTCTAATAAACAGAGACTCTGCTGAGCGCCATTTATATTTAAACAGGTCACATAACATAACCCAAGTGAACCTGTCACTTTGTCCATTAAAGAAAACCTGTCTCCACTCTGAAAAGTTTAAGCTAAAAATATTTAAAATTCAAACAAAAGTGCTCTTAGGAACCCTTGCTTCAGTTTCAAGTAAAATGTATGTAAAAGTGCTAGGAAATTCAACAGTTTCAATGTTTGATTCCCTTGCTTTTCTTTGCATGGCTACATCTCCCCCTCTCTCCTTTCACGTCATTGGTATCTCCTCCTGGCATGGCCTTGCGAGACCTTTACCTGACAGACCCAAGGCAGTGTGCAGGAGTGTGCATGATAATGTCAGCAGAGGTGTAGAGGTAGAATTTATCTGGGGTTAATATTTTTATACAGATTATGCCACAACAGCAGTCCGCTGACTCTCTCACAGCAGAACAGCTGTGTTTATTCTTTTTTTTATTACAGCTATAGTTTATGCAACTGAAGCTTGGCATCCTTACCTTTGAAAAAAAAATATACCCCTTCTTACCCAATGACACCACAAAGATATAAATTCACCACTTACTCCACCTCCTTGTTAGTCTATCCCTACTTCTGTTTATCATGAATAGTACTGTCAGACTTTATCAAATACCCAGCATCTGCAACCCTTCTATGCCAATCCCTCCACTGGCCTCCAATTGCCCAACAAATACAATTCAAAGTATTAACCACTTGCCGACCGCGCTATAGCCAAAGGATGGCTACAGCGCGGACAGCTAGTTTTGGGAGGCTGTCATATGGCGGCCTCCCCTGTTGGCGCTGGGCGTGGGCGGCGCGCTCTGTGATTACGGTGTCTGGGGGACACTGCTGATCACAGATTGAGGTAAAGAGTCAATCAGCGGCTCTTTACCACGTGATCAGCTGTGTCCAATCACAGCTGATCACGGATGAAAATAGAAGCCGGTTGTCGGCACACCTTTGCTCATGTTGACAGCATGAGGAATGGAGAAGAGAGCCGATAACTAGCTTCTCTAAAAGGGACATGTGTCCTGATTATCAGTGCAGTCCCAAGAGTGCCCACCAGTTCTGCCAATGTGTGCTCACTAGCGCTGCCATTGTGTGCCCACCAGTGCTACCAATCTGTGCCTACCAGGGCTGCCAATAAGTACCCACCAGTGCTGCCAAAAAGTGCCCATCAGTGCCTCCTTATCAGTGTAGCCTATCAGTGCCGCCTACCAGTGTCTATCAGTGCAGCCTCATCAGTGCCCACCAGTGCTGCCTCATCAGTTTGTTTGGGTACAGTGTTGCATGACAGCACGATTGTCATTCAAATTGCAACAACGCTGAAAATTGGCCGGGTCGGGAAGGGGGTAAAGTGCCCAGTAGGCAGGTGGTTAACAATATACTAATCCCCAAGATACATTATGAAAATGTAAAAATATCAACCAAACCATCCTCTTGTCCCCTCCTGGAATCTCTCTAGCTCCCTCATGACCTCATTGTGCTTGCCTTAAGGACTTCTCCAAGGCCTCTCCCATCTTCTGGAACTCTGTGCCCCAATCTTTCCAGCTATCACCTTTTTTTGTCAGCTTTAAGCAATCCCTGAAAAGGTATCTCATCAGGGAAGCCATCCTGCCTCTACCTAATAACTTAATTTTACTTTCTCAAACAACTTATCTATACACAGTTACCACCTTTTGTATAATGCACCCTTTCCTTTTAGATTGCAAGCTCTCACGAGCAGGGATTTCCTTTCCCCCTTTCTTGTATTGTTTTGTAACTGTACTGTCTCCCTTTATTTTGTAAAGTGCTTTTCTAACTTTTGGTTTTATATAAATCCTGTATAATAATAATACCATGTTGACCGTATGCTCTCTGTACTGGGAGCACGCTCCTGGATTGCTGTCTGTTGAGTATTTGCAGGACTATGCTAAGCCATGCAGGGGCTTTTTGTACAAACACTGATGGGCATTGTAGATGCAGTGCCCAGCAGCAATCACAGGGACATTTGGAGCAAGCATTGGAGAGGTTTCTAGAGTTTCTTCCTCGCTTTATGCAAAAACAAAAAAAATTAAGTTATTCCACTTTCCCACAAATTCATTTACACCAGTGGCAGAGCTGCCATTCACTCTGCATATTCACTTAATCACTATTTATATCTGTTCTTGAGGTGATTCCCCTTTTGCTTTTTAAACAGATTGTGGATACTTACGTGAAAACATATGACATTTTATATACAGGGTACATTATACAACTTTCTTATTCAATTTCCTTTAGATTTACCTTCAACTACGTACAGCCTGACTGAATGCATGTTTAGGTCTGACCTTATATTAAATGGTTTTGGTAACTCTAAAGGAAAATTGTACAAGTTAATTGTATAATGCATAGCCAGCAGGTTGTGTAATCTGGTTAGCAATTTTCAGTTTATAAATCCAAGTTAGGGCTTAGACCTTTAACATAAATGGACAGTCTGTGTACAACTGAAATTTTAGTTATGGTCAGACACTGATGGATTGATACCCCAGTATGGAGTCTCGAAGCTGATTTCTTTGTCATGTAAAATAAGTGTAAGTTTAAAAATCTAAGTGAGAACCCCTTGTAGTGGCTGCAGTAGGTGGGTGGAGCTTGGAACTTGTGCATAGAAATCTCATTGGCAGAGATCTCAAGAAAAGAAGCTAGTAAATTAGGTAACTGGCTGACTCTACTGAAAACTAAAATGTTTGGGTGGATTGCTCAATCTTACAATAAACTCCCTTTTTGCAGAAAACCAAATTTTTTAGTTGATATTATTTAATAAGTCTACATGTTTAGTCTAGCACTGACTCACATCAGAAAATGAAATGCATTTGTGGTCTGTTAATCTGCCTTTTTGCATCCAACCAAATTGAAGCAACACATACAAAATGTATGCAAAATATTTCTAAAATATAAACAAATGAATGCAACAATATTTCTGCCCCAGCAAACATTTTTGGAAACATATGTTTTATATTTGTTAATATTTTTGTCTGTGTAAAATATTCACAAATGTTAAAACCATTTTATCTAACATAGGTAGCTTTATAGAGTCTCTCACAAAAGTTAGTACACCCCACACATTTTTGTAAATATTTTATTAGATCTTTTCATGTGACAACACTGAAGAAATGACACTTTGCTACAATGTAGTAGTAGTAATGAACTGTAGCTCCCCAGTACCAGCAGCACTTATGCAGCCCCAGACCATGTCACTCCCACTACCATACTTGATTGTAGGCAAGACACACTTGTCTTTGTACTCCTCACCTGGTTGCCACCACACACACTTGACACCAATCAAATCAAACAGTCAAATAGGTTAATCTTGGTCTCATCAGACCGCAGGACATGGTTCCAGTAATCCATGTCCTTCGTCTGCATGTCTTCAGCAAACTGTTTGTGGGCTTTCTTGTGCATCACCTTTAGAAGAGGCTTCCTTCTGGGACGACAGCCATGCAGACCAATTTGATGCAGTGTGCGGCACATGGTCTGAGCACTGACAGGCTGAACCCCCACCTCTTTCAACCTCTGCAGCAATGCTGGCAGCACTCATACATCTATTTCCAAAAGACAACCTTGGATATGACGCTGAGCACATGCACTCAACTTCTTTGGTCTACCATGACTAGGTCTGTTCTGAGTGGAACCTGTCCTGTTAAACCGATGTGTGGTCTTGGCCATCGTGTTGCAGCTCAGTTTCAGGGTCTTGGCAATCTTCTTATAGCCTAGGCCATCTTTATGTAGATATAGCTTACTACAATAAAAATATGTTTTCTCTGTATTGCCAAAAATAGCGCAAATGCATTTGCCTTGAGGCATGTTGAAAGCCCAAATCATACTTAGATGATATTCTGTTTAAATTTTAACTCTGCGCCCAGGGCATTAATAGCCCTATTAAAACATCATGGGTTTGACATGCATCCCCCTATGCATGTCCACACCTTTCAGAGTGTGTGTATGTTTCACTTTATTTCAGAAAGTAAATGTGTATGTAAATATGCTTTATACTCATAGAGATGCATCTTCACCTCCGAAAAATATAGTATGCTGGACATAGGTATCACTCATGTCCTTAAACTGCATATCTATCAAATAGCAGACAGGCTCCTAACAAAGTGCTAGATGAGAAATACCCCCATTTGTTGAGGAAATTCTCACTTAGTATGATCAAGGATAAAGGAAGACCACCATCCCTATTTTTCTCAGGCTGCCCTCAAACAAATCTTACATAAAACAGGTGGGTGCCCAAATGGCCAGTTTGTCTATGAAGCGCAACATTCCACCAGACTAACAGTCTGAGTAGCGCTCCATAATTGGCAAGTTCTGTCTTCTCTAATCTAGCACATGTATGGCCCTATCAGTTTGTCAAGGTAGCTCTCCAATAATAATAAAAAAATCATAACAAAAAAGTGTACAACTTAATGAGGGCATAAATCAAAACACAAAAAAAAGATGAATAAATAAAGTTTTCACTGCACCCCACGTGGCTTCATCAGGGGTAAAATAACAAACAGTGTGTGTGCATGTGCTCAAATAAAAAGAAAATCAAAATGGCACATTCCCCATGAAGAGGGGGCAGGAGGGGTTCTGCAGTTTGGCAAAAAGCAGCTTGGTGGTTCTGAAACCATGTTTTGCAGTTTCTTTCCAGAAAAGGCATTGCGTTGTCTACAACTGGAAAATAACAGTGCATTTCTGGCGGATCAGTGGGTATTTTTCTGTAAATAAAGGAGCATATAGTGTAAATGTGCACATATTGCAGAGATGTAGTGCATATCATTTTACTGAAGGTGGAGTTGTCTTTTAAAGGATAAGTGCACTGTAAAAGAAAGTGTGCTTATCCTTTTTACCTATTTATCCTGACCTAACCAAACCCACCCATCTATGGGTCTGTAAAGGGTAGGCATGGCCAGGATGTAAATAAACATTAGAGTCTGTGGTCACTGGATCAAGGGAAGTATACATCTGTAGAGGGGGAGTTTGGGTTCCATTCGGTCAAGAAAAAGGGGCAAAATAGATAAATGCACTTAAAGTGCACTTATCCCCTTAACCATTAGTTGCCTCCAAGTACCTTTGATTGGGTCTGATTTATGTTCTTTGTGACCCTGGATCCTTCAAACTCCACTTTGCTCATTGACGGGCCATTATCACAGTATGAATTCTTTTTTTTTTACATTTTTTAAGTCTTTTTTTTAAAAGTTGTCCACATTTTCAAACAGGCCAGGCTGTGTAAATAAATGACAGTGACGGGGGTTGGTGCAAATTATACTACTGGCAGGTGTGCTCACATTAGTCAAGAGACACATGCGTCTAAGCACATGTATACATCCAATTGTAGTTAATATATAGAAATTAGGATAACTTAATAAAAATTGTCTTAGCGGTTATAAGTTTATATATTGGGCTGTTTTTCCCTTACATATTTCAGGCGCTGGGATGCAAAAGCAAAAAGGTTATTATGAAACCTACAGCTGGAAACTCTTTAGTATTCATCTTTGGTATTGATATAGCACCATCAATGTATGCAGTGCTTACACATATATTGTACATTCATAACAGTCCCTGCCCTCAAGGAGCTTACAATCTAAGGATTCATACATACACATACTAGGGTCAATTTAGACAGGAGCCAATTAACCTACAAGAATGTCTTTGGAGTGTGGGAGGAAACTGTAGTACCTGGTGAAATCCATGTAAGCACAGGGAGAACATACAACCTTCATGCAGGTTGTGTTGTGGTTGGGATTGTAACCAATGTCCCTAGTGCTAATCACTAGGCCACTGGACTTCCTATTGTATATCTATGTAGCTGATTTAGTAATCTGATTTTTTAAATGAATCCCTTGAGCAGACTAGGGGCAAATAATGAAACTGGACTGCTGCAGATTATTCTGAATTGAAGGGCCACTTTCCTTTCTTTTCAACATGGCAGCAGGGCTGTGGGAATTAAAATATTGGCTAAACAGAATTACAAATATTTTAAATTTTGGAATTTGACATGCAGTATATTTATTTCCAGGGGCATCAATAATGTGCTCTTGTATTTGTTGCTGAGTACCCTTGTTTCCAACACCTTGACCCCTCACATTAGGGGCAACAAAAAATTCCTAGAGCACATCAACCTGGACTTAATTAAAACGTGCATCCATGCAGCATGGGCTGGATGTGGTGAATTAGGGGAGGGGGGTAGAGTAGACTGACGCGTTTCGCGCTCCTGCGCTTTATCAAAGTCAACTGGTCATAAAATGTATGGATCTTAAATATCCTTGTAAAAGGGGAGGGTGAATCCAGGAAGGGAGGGTAAGAGGAAGTGGGAGGGGTAGAAGGAGCAGGAAAAGGGTGTCACTATTGTTCAATCCAAGCAATCATTAACTCTTCACTCCCCAAGAGAGGGTGTCCCCGTAGGACACAATTACAAGAAAGGAAAACAAAAAAAAACAAAAAAAAAAAACCTATAAACCTAAAAAACTAAAATATGGACCCAATGCAGAATTTTAAATAAATGAGACTGTTTAGAGTTCTTCATTCATGCCATTTGTGCAAGCGACTTCAGCATGTAAATCCAAAAGGTTTCCCTCCTACATAGGAGGGAAAACTTTTGATTGTCGGTAAGTAACCCTTTTGAAATTGTTTAGATGGCAAAGAATTCAAGGCATTTGATGTTGTCGTTATGAAACTGATGGAAATGTCGTGGCACGTTATGTTCTTCGTTTCCTTTTTTAATGAATCTCTGATGGTCTCTGATTCTGGCCCTAAGGGCCCGTATAGTGTGGTGGTCTACATATAACATATTGCATGGACACCTTAATATATATATATATGACAAACTCAGTGGAACATGTTATAAACTGTTTGATTTGGAAGACTTTGCCTTTGTTGGTAGTAACTTGCATGCTCCCATGTGTGATGAATTGGCAGGTTAGGCACCCCCTCTTTTTGCATTGGAAGGTGCCTGTCCTGTCTTCGAAGTAGGACCCGATGTCCAAAGGTGATCTTTTATTCGGGGCTTTGATCTTACTTGGGGCCACTATATTTTTCACTGTGCAGGCCTTTCTAAATGTAATCTGTGGAGCTGATGGGAGTGCAGGAGCCAGTCATTGATCCAATAGTAGAATCTTATAGTGTTGTCTGGATGATACGGGAAACAGGTCTATATTTATTACTGAAGGTTGACACAAAGCGTAAAGCGTTCTTGTCTTTTTCTTGGGCTTTTGACCTGATTTCCTGTTTGGAGGAGGGGTCCATTTGTGACCTGAGCGCCTCCTGAATAAGTCCAGAAGGATAACCTTTCTCTTTGACATTTTTCCTCATATTTTCACCCTGAGCTAGGTATTCATCCAACTTAGAGCAATTCCTTTTCAGCCTATTAAACTGCCCACTGGGAATATTTTTCTTCCACTCTGGATGACGACAGCTCGTGTAGTGGAGATAGGAGTTACCACTCGTGGGTTTCACATGAATCTTGGTGATAATTTTCCCTTGATTATGGGTCAATACCAAGTCTAAAAACACCAATTCCTGGGGATCAATTACATGTGTAAACGACAAACCCAGCTCATTGGTGTTACAGTGAGCCACAAAGGAGGTGAACACATCTGGACCACCACTCCAAATGAGCAGGATATCACTGATATATCTGCCATAAAACACAATGTGCTGGGCAAAAAGGTTGTTGGTCCAGATGTGTCCCTCCTCCCAGTAGCCAATCATAAGATTCGCATAAATGGGGGTGAAATTAGCCCCCATGGCAGTGCCCCTGATTTGTAGATAAAATTTATCAAGGAACATAAAATAGTTATGCCTTAAGCAGAACTCAATACCTCTGACCAAAAAGGTTTACGGTCTGGAATTCATACCACCATCCCTAGTCAGGAAGTACTGGGCTGCTGCAAGGCCCACTTCATGGGGTATTGACGTATGCAAAGAGGTGACATCCAGAGATGCCCACATGTAACCTTCTTCCCATGTATACTGTTGTAGGGCCTCCATCACCGAACCAGAATCTTTGATATAAGATGGGAATTGGCATACTAGTGGCTGTAAGAAAAAGTCTATGTAGACTGAGAGGCCAGTGGTAAAACTGTTAGTGCTTGCCACTATCGGCCTTCCGGGGGGACTCACCAAAGATTTGTGTACTTTGGGAAGGTGGTAAAAATGAGGTGTACTACAGCCAAGCGGATTAGAAATTGCTTATCCTTCTTGTCCAGCATCCCCTCATTCTATGCATCATACACCAAAATTTTCAACTCTTGGTATCTTGGGAGGGGGTCCATAGGTAGTTTAAGATACGTTTCATTGTCCGATAGTAGACGATGTGCCTCACTCAAATAATCTGCCCTGTTCTGTACAACAATACTGCCCCCTTTGTCCTTGGGCCTGATGTTCAGCTTTCGATAGATTATGGGACCTCTGTGTAGTGGAGTTATCACATAAGGTTAAAAAGTCCTTATAGACAGCCTGGTAATAAATTTCAATATATGGGCCTTTTGATTGTGTAGGAAAGAAAGTGGAAATAGGTTTAAAATCAGTGTGTATCCAGTCAGGGCCGGCCCTACCATGGGACCAAGTGGGACCATGGTCCCAGGCGGCAGTTCAAGAGGAGCGGCACTTTGCCGCCCCGCTCCTTTCCCCTTTATCTTACTATGTGGAAGGGGCGGGTTGCCGCTTATTGCACAGACACTGCGGGAGGGCGGGGGTTGGGCAGCGGCGCCGCCGCTCCTGCTGCCATCTACGGCACTGCAGAGCGCTCGCTGCCATGCCCGCCCATCCTCTCCGCGGCTCCCCCCCCTGCTGTGTCACAGACGGTCAGCACAGGACAAAGTCAGCTGAGACTGTGAATGAACGAGACTCACAGTCACGGCGGGAGGTGGCTAGGGAGAAGGTCCGAGGTCGTACCGAAAGAGGCACGTCGGAGGAGGGGGGAGTGCGACAACCGAGGTCTGCCAGTCGACTGAAACAGGACACGACTGGCAGACACTGTGTCGTCCCCCCCCTCGGCGCCTCTCCTACCCGCCCGTACCGTCGCTCGCGAGACGTCACGGCATCTACCGTCGTCCTCGCCGCCGCGGCGACGGGTTGGGGGCGGG
>BLSH010170685.1:2295825-2309652 GCA_018402905.1 Glandirana rugosa
GGGGGGGGGGGGGGGGGGGGGCAGCATTTTACTCTTGGACCCAGGCAGCACAATGTCTTGGGCCGGCCCTGTATCCAGTGTCTTCAGCGTATGATCGCTTGCCTGAATATCTCCATCTGTAGGTTCGATGTTTGTTACCTTCCCAATGGTCTTTTGGCCCTTGTTATAATGTGTACAGGGATTTGTGTGCTGCTTCGGCAGCTGTTGGCTTCTGTCTCTACCTGCCGACCTGCGTGCCACCTGTCAGACCTGTAGCACAGAGCCAAGGAAAATGATCTGATACTCCTCCTCAGCTTCATGCTATGGATCTAACAAGTGGAGCAGCACAGTAAGAGAGGTAAAGTTAGTGGACTTTGCACACTTTTAATTGTATTTTTACCAACATGTTATTGAAATGCTTAGATTTTGGTGTAACACTTTACATTTTTTCCTTACAGAAAGTTGGATTGAACGGTGTCTCAGTGAAAGTGAAAACAAGCGATATTCAAGTCACTCATCCTTGGGCAATGTTTCTAATGAGGAAAGTAAGTGTTTTCAAGTAGTAACTCTGGCTATAGGCCTCTGGTGTTCTTAGGGTCCCCACCAAGAACTACCAATGTGTAGCAGGTGAAAGATATACAGTATGGAGTTCAGAAAGGAGAAATAGGTCAGGTGATTTTTTTATGGACTGCCATTTGGAGTGGGTCATGTGATCTCAAATCAACTGCCACTTACAGTAACTCTATTTAGGTTTATAGTCCAGGTAGCACAAGGCAATGTTTCATTTCATTTCCCTTTTCTGTTGTGTTGTCTGTTTAGTGCGCTTATTGGGATGATAAAGTGTATGTAAAACCCAACAATGTACTTCTCTTATTTGCTCCTTTTTGGTTTGTTTAATATTCCATTGGAAGCATTTAATTATATCTGTTTGATGAGTGCAAAAAAAAAAAATGTTGATCTTGACAGGAATTTGGAGCTGTCCTGTGTCCTCTCCACACCTCCTGTGTTACCTCAAAGATCCCTCTTAATTCTTATCTCAGATTATAGAATGATTATCGCTGCTGTATTTTTTTTCCGTTTAACTTATTTTGCCTTGACATATACTTTAAAGGGCAAGTTCACCTTTTGTAGCATGTTACATGTTACACCCATATACAAATCCTCCGCCCCCCCCCCCCCCCGTGGCCCTCCGACTCCCTGTTATGACAGGCAGTGTGGAATCTTCTCCCCTCGCTCTCTGTTACAATCTGATGCCTGGCTGCATAATTCATTCACAGTGTTCTGTGAATGGGAAAACTACAAGGTCCAACGGCCCTTGTGGCTGTATTTCTCAATGAGCTACCATGACGCTGTTAAGCACTGTGGTAGTTCATTGATGCTTCCTGTTAGTGTGTAACTGCCTGGCAGTACGATGTATGGCCAGACAGCTTAAATACAGAGTCTCAAGAGCCCTTCATTGCACCACAATCTGCTGATCGGGGGTGCAATGTTTTCCAAGCTCCCAATAAAACAAATAATAAATGCACACATTTTTACCTGCAAAAAGATGTGCATTTATTTTTTTTTTTTTTATAAAAGTGAACTTATCCTTTAATGCTACCACATTCTATTCAAAGCTAAAAACTGTTTGGGCTTATTATACAATATCTCACAAAAGTGAATACACCCCTCCCTTTTTTTAAAATATTTTATTATATTTTTTCATGTGACAACACTGAAGAAATTACACTTTGCTACAATGTAAAGTACAGCTTGTATAACAGTGTAAATTTGCTGTCCCCTCAAAATAACTCAACACACAGCCATTAATGTCTAAACCGCTGGCAACAAAAGTGAGTACACCCCTAAGTGAAAATGTCCAAATTGGCCCCAATTAGCCATTTTCCCTCCCCGGTGTCATGTGATTTGTTAGTGTTACTCAGTCTCAGGTGTGAATGGGGAGCATGCATGTTCAATTTGGTGTTATCGCTATCACTCTCTCATACTGGTCACTGGAAGTTTAACATGGCACCTCATGGCAAAGAACTCTCTGAGGATCTGATAAAAAGAATTGTTGCTTTACACAAAGATGACCTAGGCTATAGGAAGATTGCCAAGACCCTGAAACTGAGTTGCAGCACGCTGGCCAAGACCATACAGCGGTTTAACAGGACGGGTTCCACTCAGAACAGGCCTCGCCATGGTCGACCAAAGAAGTTTAGTGCACATGCTCAGCGTCATATCCAGAGGTTGTCTTTGTGAAATAGATGTATGAGCAGTGGCGGCCAGTCAATAAGGGGCGCTTGGGAAGAAGAAGAAAAAAAAAATCAGCCCGACCCCCTAAAGGAGGCACCGGTATATTGACTTTTTTTTTTCTTGGCTCCTTGCTGTCTCCTGACAGCAAGTAGTGAGCCTATTGGTCAGTCCTAAAAGACTATCTATGTGCGCTGAACAGGGGCACATACATAGTCTAATTTGCTGCCCTGAGCCAGTGACTGACTGTCATTGGATGCAGTGGGAGGGGGCGGGACTGTGGCGGACATGCTGGCTGTGTGATTACTCGTGCAGGCGCAGCACTCTGCCGGGTTTCCCGTCCCGCACAGACCACAAGTCGATGACGGCCACGACAGATTGAGTGTGTGCACCTGCTGCCTGCCAGTGCCAGTGCCAATGCCAGGCCCAGCCCAGGCCGACTCAGCCACAGCCAGCCAGACTTAGCCAGCCGCATGCGGAGTTGTGGACCTTCTGAGTCGTCCGACTCCTCCAGTCCTCAATGGCAGTATGTGTGACTGCCAGCAGTGCCAGGCCAGCAGCCAGTCAGAGAGTGCCAGATGGACCACCAGCAGCCAGGACAGCCCTGCAGGTGGGTGTGAGGCTGTGAGCGGGGGTACAGGTACAGACTAATATTTGGGTTCATTATCTGGTGACTCTGTATACTCCTATCTGGGGCTTTATATACTCCTATCTGGTGGCTCTGTATACTCCTCTCTGGAGCTCTGTATACTCCTATCTGGGGCTCTGTATACTCCTATCTGGTGGCTCTGTATACCCCTATCTGGTAACTCTGTATACTCCTTTCCGGTGGCTCTGTATACTCCTATCTGGGGCTCTATAAACTCCTCTCTGGGGGCTCTGTATACTGCTATCTGGTGGCTCTGTATACTCCTATCTGGTGACTCTGTATATTCCAATCTGGGACTCTGTATACTGCTATCTGGGGCTCTGTATACTTCTATCTGATGACTCTGTATACCCCTATCTGGTGACTGTATACCCTATCTGGAGACTCTGAATACCCCTATCTGGTGATGCTGTATACCCTATCTGTGATGCAGTATACCCTATATGGTGATGCTGGGCTGTATACTCCTGGCCCAAGGGTTTGAAACTATAAGGGGCGGGGCTTATGAGAAGTGGGCACCCCCCATCCTAAAATTTCACCAGCCACCACTGTGTATGAGTGCTGCCAGCATTGCTGCAGAGGTTGAAGGGGTGGGGGGGTCAGCCTGTCAGTGCTCAGACCATATGCCTCACACTGCATCAAATGGGTCTGCATCACTGTCGCAGCAGAAGGAAGCCTCTTCTAAAGATGATGCACAAGAAAGCCTGAAAACAGTTTGCTGAAAACAAGCAGGACATGGATTACTGGAACCATGTCCTGTGGTCTGATGAGACCAAGATTAACTTATGTGGTTCAGATGGTGTTAAGTGTGTGTGGTGGCTACCAGTTGAGGAGTACAAAGACAAGTGTGTCTTGCCTACAATCAAGCATGGTGTTGGGAGTGTCATGGTCTTGGGCTGCATGAGTGCTGCCGGCACTGGGGAGCTACAGTTCATTGAGGGAACCATGAATGCCAACATGTACTGTGACATACTGAAGCAGAACATGATACCCTCCCTTCGGAGACTGGGCCGCAGGGCAGTATTACAACATGATAATGACCCCAAACACACCTCCAAGACGACCACTGCCTTGCTAAAGAAGCTAAGGGTAAAGGTGACGGACTGCCCAGATCCAGATGTAATCCCTATTGAGCATCTGTGGGGCATCCTCAAATGGAAGGTGGAGGAGTGCAAGGTCTCTAATATCCACCAGCTCCGTGATGTCGTCATGGAGGAGTAAAAGAGGACTCCAGTGGGAACCTGTGAAGCTCTGGTGACAGGACCAGAACACAAAAAAGAATTGTAAGGCAGATAGGAGGTATGGAGAGGTTAGATGCTGGATATGGCAGCAATCATAGTTGGGAAGGAAAAGAAGGTCAGCCCTAACAGCAGGCATTAGGAGAGGACCTAAGCCAGCCATAATCACAGACAATTAATAGTTACAAATAACTAAGGCCTGGTACACACAATGAGATTATCGGATGATTGATCTTCCGTTTTGTTTGCATGCTAGTCTCATATAAAAAAGAAGAGGTTACTAAAGTATGAAAATTCTCGTATGACAGTATAAAAATTTGGAAGTGATGTAATGTATTGTACTTGTATTTTATTTTCGGACGAAAACTGGCTGATTAAACGAAAATTGTACGATCTGGTATGGTATGAGCAAAATTTTCGTGTTTGTTACTTTGGATCATTTTGGATGACAGCTGTGTACTAAGATCATCGTATGACTGATTTGAAAGCTATATTTTTCGTCTGATTTTCTGATCGTGTGTACGAACCTTAAGGGTGAACGTGTAGAAGAAAACAACAGATGTCTAAAAGGAAGCCAATATACAATATATCCTGGTAGGTCAGGGCAGACACACATTCAATCAGGTGCTAATGGTGCTCTGACCCAAACTCACGCCTGAGCAACTGAGGTGCAGCTGCATCATAATCATAAAAAAGATCAAAACCTCTGTCTACCTACTGGTAATTATACATTCATAAACAATTCATGTGCAAAAATCCTCTAAGTTTGAGCAAATTAGTGCCTGTAAACAATATAACAAAGTGCTCTTTGCATAAATTATCCTATGAGTGCCACTAAGATTGATGACACGCTCATATATTATAGTCAATAATAATTCAATATAATGAAAAAAAAAAGTCTGATAAAGTGTCCTTGTGCTCATAAAGATAATATTAAAAAAAATCCAAAGTGCTCCAGAAATCAAGAAATAAACTATAAATTCTTCGATCCACCACCTTCACTTCGTGCTATAGAAAACCTCCACCAGATGTGCCCTCACCTTATGGGCGTGCAAAACACGCCTGTAGTATGCAACCTCTCAGATGCAGCTCAGATAGTAACTCCTCATCTCCACTCTTCTTTACTATGGAAACCGCAGTCACATCCACTGTTCAGCTGATAGCTGAATCACTGATCACTGACCTGAAGGGAACTGCAGACCCAAAGGTGAGGGCACAACTGGTGGAGGTGTTCTATAGCACGAAGTGAAGGTGGTGGATTGAAGAATTTATAGTTTATTTCTTTATCTGACTTTTTTTTTTCTTTTTCATTATATTGTATTGCTATATTATTGCACTACCGTGGGACTATAATATATGATAGTGTCATCAATCTTAGTGGCACTCATAGGATAATTTATGCACAGGAGCACTTTGTTATATTGTTTACAGGCACTAATTTGCACAAACGTAAAGGATTTTTGCACATTAATTTTATATGAATGTATAATTATCAGTAAGTAGACAAAGGGGGAGTGCTGCGCTCAGGTTTTGATCTTTTTTACGGTTTGACCACATTAGGGGATGTGAGGAGTGCCGGCAGCTAAATAGGTGTATTTTATAGCAGCTCACAAGGTTTTTTTTTTTTTTATAATCGGATTTTATTAAGTTTTCACAAAATCCACAATGTAACAAGACAGAAAGAAAAAAGGAATGACGATACATACAAATCCGTAACACAAGCAAAAAACAGAAAAATAAAAGGGGGTATCTGAACCCATCTGCAACACTGTGGGGATATTGGCCCCCATTGGGTGTATGTCTAGAAAGACCAGCGATACATCTTCACATAATGTTCAAACAAATATTACAATAGGCCCCCAGATTAAGTCCGGAATAGAACGGAACTCTACTTGGACCGACCCCCCCCGAGGCGCCCCCCCATGCCATCAGCACGTTGGGCATTAAAGGGGAGGGACGGGCCCGGGCTGGCGCGCCCAATACATAACTCACCCAGACCGTCACCCGGCTCGCGGAAGAGAAAAGCCATATCCCACCCCCGTGGCAGGGCCAACCTGCCACCCATCCATCTTCTGCTTTAGATAAGGATGGAACCCCTAAAAAAAGGGGGGCGGGGAAAGAAGGGAGACGGAGGAAGGGGATGACAGGGTCAGTAATTGTCACCAGAAAGTAACTCCAGGAAGTCAACAGCAGGTACCACCCCAGAGAAGTAAAGGTCACCTCTCGGGTCCCATGGGTCCACTGGGTCCACATGGGGTGCACTCAAAGAGGCTTATAGATTGAGAGTCACATCTTGACCACTCAGGGGGATCTCTTGTGCGTAATATTGCCAACTAGCCCAAATATCTCTGAACCTATCATAGTTGTCCTTGGCCCTGGCAATCCATTGATAGCGTCTACTTCCTTTTTCCACTCTTGAAGGGTCGGGCATCTGGTCTGCTTCCAGTACCTCGGTATTAGAGCCTTAGCAGCGTTTAGCAAGTGAGGTATCACACTGCATTTGTACAGTTTGGAGGAAGCTGGCAATGAACAGGAAATGCAGCAGGGAACATTCAATGTTCCGCAAAGTCAACGTACGGATCCATGGGGCAATGGCCTCCCAAAATTCCCTAATCATGGGGCATGTCCACCAGATGTGGAGAAACAAGCCCTGTTGGCCACAGCCTCTCCAACATCTCCTGTCGGCGTTCAGAAACATCTGGGCTAACCTAGTCGGGGTTCTGTACCACCTGGCCAGGAACTTGAACGAGGTTTCCTGGATTCGGGAGGACAGTGAGGATGAATGAGTGAATCTAATCAGACGTTGTATCTGGGGTGGTGTAAATTCTAGTCCCAACTTCATTTCCCACTCTCTAATATAGTAGGGTGTTCCCGTGGCCAGAGAGCTCAAAAGGAGCCTATACATCTGCGACAGCAGATGCCTAGGTTCCACCAGATTTTCACAGAGGGATTCAAATTCAGTAAGGGAGTGATACGGTCTCAACCCCGGCCTCAACAACCGAAAGAAGCTGTCCAGTTGCCTGTGCCTCCAGGCTGCTAGGGATATGGTCCCCATCTGTGCCTGGAGGGATGACAAAGGCAGCAGCCTACCCTCAGGAGCATACCAGGCGCACGGGCTCCTCCCGTCCGTGCCCCAGGAGCCAAGGGAATACGTGTCTTCACCAGGAGGGAACCAAGGGAGCCCGGCCAATGGCGTAAGGGGAGAAGTAGGGGGAGCGTATTGGCCCTCACTGTTCAGTCTGTCCCACCTGGATAATGTGGCCTTAGTCAGGGGGGAAGTCCACTCTGACAGCCCCCTCGAATGTCGAGGTACCCAAGGGGCGTCTGCTAGGTTCCTACCCGCCATAGTCTTCGATAGGTTGACCCAAGCTCACAAGGTTGTTAACAAAATATTTTGCATCATAATCATACTACAGAGCTGGATATCCTCCAGCAGAAGGTAGAGGGAGAGCAATGGTTACACTGTTTATGTATTTTGGAACTCCACCCTTTTATAAAAGCATCTCTTGCTTTTAAAAAGATATAGATCCCCAAAATGTATAAACAGCGCTGTTCTTCTCTGCTAATTATCTGTTTTCATTTGTGAGCTATGGGATAGCTCCAACACTCTGACCACTTGAACATTATCATGATTTATTGATGTATTGTTAATAGGCATGTACTGTACATATTATAACAGTACTTGCTGGCCAGCACCTGGGACAGCAGTGTAAGGGAGGCAGCACCAAATCTCAAGATTAGCAGTGATATTTGTTTTCTTTTTTTCTTTTTCTGTCCACCTCTAGACATGTGTGGCTAAATTATGCAAGAGAACAATAGTGGGCAGTGTGCGTAGGGAACACAGAGAGAAGTAAGATTTGCTATAGTTTAAAAAGTGAACTCCATACTTCCCATATAGCATTAGTCTTTTTCAAAATAATTACATAATACAAGGAGTCAAAATGGTATCATAATACAAGTGTACTTAAAGTATAACTAAAGACAAAACTTTTTTTTTTTTAGTGGAGAAGGATTAGAACCCCTGTCAGTTTTTATTGCTGCCTGTGTCCCCATTAAGGAGATTCACCCTCTCTATTTGTCCTATTTACCATTATCATTAAAAGTGGAAGTAAAACAAAATGTTGGGTTGTCCCCAGAAATGGAATAGAGGGCAAACCTTTCAATTGGGACACTAGTTCTGATGACCTAGGGGTCCCTGAGGAATTCTCTTAATTTGCAGGGATTTCCTCTTACTTTCTGTTTGGCTATGGGATAGGAAGTGAAGGGAAATCTCTGCAATGGGACACACATGGGGGGGGGGGGTGTAAAGGGTTATAACCCTCCCTTGCTCTATCCAAAATGAAAAAAAAAGTTTTTCCTATAATTCTACTTTAGAGCAGCATGATATCCAAATATGAAGTCTCTCTTTAGTGCCTAGCAGATGTCTTTAGAACAAACATTTTTTTTTACAAGAGTGTGAACCAACTGCATTGGTTGCTCAAGTTTTATTGTTGATTTGAACTACAGACCAGACATGACCATACCCATGATATTGAAGTGTTCCAACAGTATGTCTCACTCACAGGATAGAATAACGGGTGACTGTGGTAGTCTATGGCCAAAAGGGATGTGCACAGCAAAGGCTGTGATTATAGTAAACCAATAATCAAAGTTTGGAAATACAGTTAAATGATGTACGTCCACTGTAAAAATCAAAGAATTTGGGGGGTTAATTTGAAGTATCATTGACTGTATAGCCAGGGAAAATAGCAAATGTGATCCAATTGTGTCCAAACTAACCTATAGTAACTAACCAGTAGCCTTCTCTTAATGGCTGTGACTGTGATAATCCTTAATCTGATTGGCTGTTGTGGTTTACAGTACTTTGCACATCCTTGTTGTATTTTGCACCACCATGTTGTTTTGTAGGTAGTTTTAAGATGTTTTTAATAATAATCTGATTCTTCTGCATTTTTCAGCAGATGAAGAGAAGGAAAATAGGGCATCAAAACCTCATTCCACCCCGGCCACTTTACAATGGTAATTGTCCATTTCTTTTTTTTCTGTTGTAAATGTATAAAATAGTCACAAGTAAGTGCACCGCAACTGATGGTTACATTTATGGATGTACAACTGTCTTCTCATCCTCTCACTGGTCTCTCTCGCAGTCTCTGGTAGCAAGTTCATATAAATATCCAAAAAGGTACCCTTTGCTTGTTAATGAATCATTGGGGTACCACTGTAAAATGACATACCTCCATCTCCCAAGACTAGTAACACCTACTCTCCTGTACAACCCAACCTCCTAGAAATTCCATAGAAATCTACCTATATTAAAAGAAGTAAGTTTAAAACCCTGCACCAATTAATGATTGACATAGGTGTGCTAGGGTGTGTACCCCAAAGCTCAATTACACATGCATGTGCGTGTGTCTACATATATATGACCCGACACATTGATTTTCTTGCCAGCGCAGGCGCAGAGCCTATAAGAGGGAGATCTTTCCTGTCTCCCCGCCTGCATACAAAGTGATAATGCTAATGCGCACAAGGCGATTAGGGTGTGCCCAGGAACATCTGGCACACCCTGTGCACACGCCTATGATGATTGACTTGCACCCCTGTCGTTATATCTTTTTTTTTAAAGCAGTCCTTGAGCTCCAGTCAAGTAACTTTGCCTGGGCTGAGATGATATCCTCAATCTGCTGGAGGAAGAAGCACTTCTTCAGTTTCCTTCTCCTTGAAAAAAAAAGACTCCAGCCAGATATTTGTGAACACCAAAACTTGTATAGGCACCATGATTCAACTGCGCCATCTATGAGCCAGTACCTTTGTCCAGAAAGTAAATGGTAACTATGGATGATGTCTGAGCAAAGATGGCAACATTTTTTGGAGAGAAAAGCAGATAAAGGCATTGTCAGGGGTATATAGTGATCTCTGTGAGAGATAATAGATACTTGTAAATTTTACACTTAATGGAAAATATTTCTAATGCTAAACAATAGAGTGTAATGATATGGGAAGGTGTAACTGTACAAAAAGAGGTCACTTTTCAAAAAAAGACTGTCTATGCTACTCCCCCACCCCCCAAAGCTACAAAACCACAGGACACTTTAATAACTACTCCCAGTTTATGAGTCAGCTCTGCCTGAAATTTGCTATCACGATGATGTACATTTCACAAAATACCAACAATTTATTATCTGCCAAGCTCATTCCCCGTGAACTGTGACATCACTTTTCCTTCACTAAATCAAATCTAATTACATGCACATTCCAATCACACTCAGTTCTTCACTCTTAGCAACCAGAACATCAGTATATATAAAAAACTGTTAAACTTTAGGTCAATTAAAATTCCTCCCTTCAGAGAACAAATGAGGTTATTCCGCAGCACATCACGGGAATATATAAACACAACACGTAGATGGAGAGGCCATACGGTCCCGGTGGGTTATATTTGGTCGCGGAATGGACAATGGAGAGAAAAGATTGTGTGTTAGTCCTGGGATCATTAAACACTGCAGGTATAAAAGCCTTTCCTACACTTCCAGGCTAATGATGGCTCCACTTTAAAAAGGAGAAAATGGCCAAGGTTGTTAGCTGCCGCTAGGCGCAGTTAGCAGGGTACGTCTTACGAGCAGTACAGAAACTTGGGACTAATTGGAAGTTTCCTTATACTCTGCAGCCTGGTTTTCTAATAGCCAGGTAATAAGTAATAAGAACATGGCTGCCTTGAGTTGAGAGCCTCCTCTCAGACACTTCCGCCATTTAGGTGGCCCCATTGATCGAAGCAATGAGAAGATTCTGGGTTAATGAATAGCAACCAGTCCAAACCTTTAACTCCCCCACAGCCATTTTCGAGGAAAGGAATTATTGTCATTGGCTGGTATATGAAGAAGCAAAGTTGTGAATGTTTTAATAAATAAGAGTATATTACTTTCGCACACCATACTAGAATCAATCGTGGGGCTAAAAGTCTGATGCAATGTCTACCAATTGGTGATGTTGTATAACATGAGTCAGATATGTCATCAGCACACTAACAAGCTTGTTTTAATAAATAACACGCAAGATCATTACTTAAACGGTTACTAAAGGCTATTTTTTTTTTTTTAAATAACAAACATGGTATACTTACCTGCTCTCTGCAAAGGTTTTTGCACAGAGCAGACCTGATCCTCCTTTTCCTGGGTCCACCACCGGCACTCTGGGTTCCTCCAGCTGCTTGCCATTGTTGCACTCGTGTGTGCTCGCTCCCAAGCCCTGCTCTTTGTGTCCATGAGAGATTCAGAATGGGGCTTGGCCCCACCCCCTGCTTACTGGCTGTGATTGACAGCAATGGGAGGCATGAGAAGGCAGAAGTGAGGAGGCAGAGATCCGGGATAGCAGCTGCTCTTGTGCACATCGCTGGATCATGATCATGCTAGGGTAAGTATTAGCGGGGCTGGGGGGGAGCTGCAAACTAAAGGTAAAAATTCTTCAGCATTTACAACAACTTTAAAGTGCGCCTGTACAGCAAAAGGGTGGAGCTAAGCTTTCATGTTAATGAGTGCTTATCTAAACTTTTTCCCTTTTTTTTTCACCTTCTGTATCTTCAGTCAGTGTTGATAGGGAATTCCTCCCATGGTGCCTTTGTGTTCTGTTGGCAGAGAAGCCATCCCTGCCGGAAGAACACAATGATTACTGCTAGTGGCCATAGCTGCTGCCAATAACCACATGCTAGAAATCCAACATGCTGGTTGTACCAAAGTCGATCTATTGATATATTTGGGTACAATCAGCCTGCCCATAAGTGGATTGAATCTCGGCTGGTCCTTAATGAATGAGATTCAAACGAATGTCCTGCTTTAGACTTTAAACCCAGCCTCTCTAAATGTAGCCACTCCCTTGCTGATGATGTGGACACCCAAATCTTTCTTACCCCTCCAGCACATTTCTCTGCACGCAGGCTGGTGCAAAAAGGAAGGCAAGATACTGACCCCTATTGGTGTTAAAAACTATTTTATTTACTAGAGTAGCAGTGCAATCATACCTTTAGGGAAATTGTCCTTTAGTTAACTTAATTAACTCCCCATCCACCAAGTATATGCCAACTGGGATAGTTCTTACCTTCTTGCCTGATTCAGCGAATGCTTCTGCAACAAGCTTCCAGCCAATTTCTCATGATATTTCATATGCATGATTCAGCCCTATTCCTATTAGTTGGCGTACTTACATGGGCCTCCAGAGGTTCACTGGAGTACAGCTCACCCATAGGAATAAATGGATAAGCTGTACTCCACTGGACCTCTGGAGGCCCAGGTAAGTATATCAGCTAATAGAACACACCTGATAAATATGTTGGGACACCTGGTGCATTGATGCCCATTATGCACATACTTCCAGGTCAGTGATTTTTCATGTAACCATGCCAGGACCAGCATTATTAAAGGGCCAGCATCTCATGTAGCAATGCCAGGACTGCCATAAAAGGGTAGCATTAAAGGGTTGGCACCCACTGGTGAGAAGGGGTTAACTTGTAAACATTAGTAAAAATGCAAAAATCTAAATAAAATTGTAAAAATGTTCCTGATTGAAAACATTTCAAAACTTTTTGTAAGGTTGGAAGAGAACTATGAGATTGCCGAGGGTGTTTGCATCCCCAGAAGTGCCCTTTATATGCACTACTTGGATTTCTGTGAGAAAAATGATACACAGCCAGTGAATGCAGCAAGCTTTGGCAAGGTAAGCGCAATATCTAGGGTTATAAATTTCATTGAAAAAAGTATGTTGGAATTTGATTTTCAATGTAATATTGCCCATAATCACTGTGGGGGAATTTATCAAAACTGGAGCAGAATGAATCTGAAGCAGCTGTGCATGGCAACCAATCACCTTCTATTTTCAGCTTGACCAGTAAGGCCCCTCTCAAATGGTGTGGATTCTGCTCCACTCAGCAGGGGATCTGTGAGCAGATCCCTGGAAACAGCCATGGATGCCAGTGTGTTGACATCCGTGCCCATTCTGTTTCTGGTCAGCAAACCTATGTCAGCTCTATGGGTGCCTAAGTGTAAATATCAGGCTGCCTACAATCCAGTCCACAAAAACACAAAAGGATGCAGTTCTCTGTTGTGCAGAGTGTTGAAATAATGTACTGGAAGCTTCTTGTATGCAGTGAGACGGCTTTACTTTCATGTAGGGTATCAGAAAACATCTTACAGCATGAGAAACATGATCAGGAACAAGAAGGATACAACTACACAGGACATAGATAGACAATACATCCTGTTATATCATAGAATACATGTCCTATAAACTATAATACTACAGCGCCACCTGCTGCACAGATAGGTATAATGCATACAGTATTGCCAGTTTATAAAGCAACTTTACATTACATGCTGTTGCTCTTTCAACACCCCTTCTCAAGAGCATGTGCTTTGTCAAATTATATTCAGATGCTTCTGGAAATAACTATGACGTTCCTTCAATAAAGGTTTGGTGAGTGCATCAGCAGTCAACTCCTCTGACGGGCTGTATTGAATGTCATTAACACTTTGCTCTAGATTGTCCCTCAGTAGGTGATACTTGACGTCGATGTGTTTGGTCCTAGTATTGACCCTTTCTGATTGCGTAAGCTTTATACATCCCTGGTTGTCTTCAAAAATGGAAATTGGTTTTGAAATGTCTACCCCAATGTCCACAAAAAGTTGAGGAATCCATATCGCTTCTTGACATGCGTGTGCTGCTGCAATGTACTCTGCTTCA
>BLSH010170685.1:2329519-2364500 GCA_018402905.1 Glandirana rugosa
GGTAATAGATAGATAGTTATTTTAATGTAAAAAACTATTTAACCGGGAAATTTATACTTACCAATCGAATCCCGTCACCAAGAGTTGGGGAGATCACGGCACTGGGGAACTATTTTAAAGGGTTCAATACCCCTGGGGTTGTCATTTTAATAAAAAAACGACATCTGCCCCACCTATGTCTCCACCGACACCTGCCCCCCATTCACGGCACTAGAGGGGTTGAGAACCACTGCCCTAAGCTAACCATTCATATTTAAAGGGCCAATTTATCAAAAAATGTAATTTTATTGATAGATAGATAATGGCTTCCAGTGCCTCTTACAGACTAAAAATAACAGACATCTTCTGCCATGATTTCCAACTTTGACTTCTCTTGCTGTCTAGTTGCAGTTTTTAGGATGCATTCTATTTAATGAAATAAATGAGAGACACTTCAGTGTAGATATGAAGTATGTCAAATACATGAAAAACACTACAGGGAGGGTGAAACCTCACAGTTATGGCTGTGGCAGTGGGTGCACAAGAGCTGCTATCAAAACCCATGAGATACTGTATATAAGAAGCAAGTTGGTGAATGAATTTGCCAGCATCTATATAATATAATCTTTGCAAGGACTTATCATTTACCAGCCAGAAGAGACCTTTATTTACTGACATGTAAAGTGTAGCTAGTATATCTAGTTTTGGGAATAGATAAAGCCACTGTCACTTTTTTTTTCCGTCTGTGGTCCCTTGGAGAGAATTATTCTTACTTTCTGTCCAATAGACACAACAGAAAGGGAGATAAAATCTCACGAAAATAAGGTAAATTCCATCTTAGACAGTTGTCACTGGAATAAGTGTCCGCATTGGAAAATTTCCCTCTATCCTTGTTTTTCAACCCACAATTTTGGGTTTTTTCCTCACTTTTAGTCATGATGAAAATATTCACCGGGACTAACAAAATAAAATAATAAAATCCTGACAACACCTCACCTTTCTATCCAAAAACAGAAAAAAAGTTTTGATTTTTGATACACTTTAAGATGTTTTTTTCCCCACCAGGTATCATTATTATGGCATCGCTGTTAAGGAAACGTCTCAATATTATGATGTTATGTACTCTAAGAAAGGAGCCGCATGGGTCAACGAGACGGGAAAAAAAGAAGTTACAAAGCAGACAGTGGCTTATTCACCACGATCCAAGCTTGGAACATTATTGCCAGAGTTCCCAAATGTCAAAGATCTAAATCTGCCATCTAACATCCCAGAAGAAAAGGTAGCTATAGAGCCAAATTTGTTCTCCTGGGTCTCTCATCTCTGTTCTTCCAAAAGCCATACTAGACAATGTCCAACTTCTAGTCATTTAAAGCGGATGTAAACCCTCCATATACCCAGTGACGTGAACAGCTTCAGATGATACACAGGGATGAAGCAAATCTCCCTATATACGTTTTACATGTATATCTGCACTCTTCAACTGTATATATCCTTTAGAAAGTGCTCTTTGTGTTAGCAGATTTTATTTTCTTGTTTAAGACTGCAGTGAAACCTGGGCACACAGCCAAGACAGCCAAAACAGCTGATTGGAGGAAAGGCGCACACCCCCTCTCCTCATAGGTAGAGACTCTTATCTCCATTCGTTGTATCATTCTAATGCTAATCTATTTCTAGCATCCTCCCCAATGCAAAACTCTGGCTGCTTTTATCATATGTGACGGAAAATTTAACAGGCTGATAACAGAAGAACGGAGCAGGAGGCAGCTACGGGACACAGGGCTTTGGAGAGAGATAACAAAACACTGCAGATATATATGCCCAGCTCAAATTTCATGAATTGGGTTTACATCCACTTTAAGTAAAAAATGTACTTTATGTAAGACAATGTATCAGATAGGACCACAAACTTTATTTGAGGTCTGCTTGCTAAAAGAAATTTAGCAGCATATCAGAAGTCAGTTAACAAAGACCAGGCTCATTGCTTTCCATGGATCAGAGCAGCCTTTTTTAACGAGGGTGCTGTGGCACCATGGAGTGCCTTCTGGGTTCTTCAGTGGTGCCTTGGCAAAATATCTACATATTGCCTCAAATTGCCCAGAAATTGTTCACAAGCCAGCAAGTGGATCAAGCCTGCCTTTTTGTTACAAAAAGCCGCAGGTTTTTATTGTGCAGCACTGCAACCAGCCACTGGTGTCCTAACAACCAATGATGTCATCAGTTGATAAGGAGCACGTTGGGTGCGCCTTGTTTGCCCCTCCCTTTACCCATCCCATTAGCACCGGGGTCACATTAGCTGAATGAGGAATTGAAACTGAAGGAGAAGAGAAGCGCTGCACCAATGTGCAAAGGTGTATTTGCTTTGAAAGAATAAATCACCTCTATTGTTGGGTGTCCTACATGTGTCGATGTTGCTGCGTTATGTAAAACTATGAGTTTTTACATTTTAGAATGGGGTGCCTCTTTTACATTTTAGAATGGGGTGCCACAAAAATTGAGAAACACTAAATTAGAGTACATGTACAGTATATGCATATATTCCTTATGTATGCATATAATAAGGAATATATGGTAACATTCATACATTACGTATCAATACCAAATTTCCCTTAAAGCGTATCTAAACCCAAAAGCAAAAAATTAAATATATTGCAGCTTTCCAATCCTTCAATGTAGAGACTGCATTCATTTTCCTGATTTTATGATTTTCCACTTTATTTTCATTTGGTGATCCTGCCAGTAAATCTGTTATTTTTCAACTTCTTTTAACAGACCAAGCTGTACAGCTTGGAGGGATTAAGACAAACCATTCAATACTGACAGGGGTGCTTACGAAAGTTAGCTCATATTAATATATGTACAGTAAATCCTTTATCCCAAAAGGAAAAAAAAACTGTTGCCGTACAGGAGTTTGACTTTAAAGAGATATTAATGTTTACATTTTTGTTCATTTAAAATAAACAAAGGTGTCATACTTACTTTCTCGGTGCAGTGGTTTTGCACAGAGCAGGCCTGATTCTCTTCTTCTCTGGTCCCCCCACCAGCACTCTTTGCTCCTCGCTCTTCGAGTACTCCCCTTCCCTCATCAAGCGGCTTGCTGGGGGGGTACTTGTGCAGTCCCTCTCCTGAGCCGAACTGTGTGTATCTGTTTGACACACATAGTGCAGCTCAGCCCTGCCCCGGTTTGCTTGTCACTGGATTTGACTGACAGCTCCCACTGCTCTTACAGAGTCCAGTGAGGAGAGAGAGAGAGCAGTGCCGCTTCTCTCGTGCACATTGCTGGATCGACATCAGGTAAGTAAAAATAATATTGTAAAAAATAATAAAAAAAAATAAATTTGCAAAAAATAAAATAATAAAAATAAAAAACTACTGACACTGTCCACTGCCCTACTGACACCATCCACAGCTCAACTGATACTATCCTCTGTCCTACTGACAAAGTCCACTTCCCTACTGACACTACCCACGGCTCTACTCACTGACACCATCCACTGCTCTGCTGACTGACACCAACCTCTACCCTGCTGACACCAACCTCTACCTTACTGACACTGTCCACTGCTCTACTGACTGCCATCAACCACTGTCCTACTGACATCAACTTCTGCCCTACTGACCCATCCACTGCTCTACTGACACCCTCCGCTGCTCTACTGACATCATCCACTGCTCTACTGATTGATACCATCCACTGCTCTACTGACATTATCCACTGCCTACTGACTGATACCTTCCACTGCTCTACTGACACCATCCATTGCTCTACTGACACCATCCACTGCTCTACTGACTGATACCATCCACTGTCCTACTGACATTATCCACTGCCCTACTGACACTGTCCATGTTTTAATACATTTTAAAATGTTTATTTACATTTATTTATAAGAGTATGTGTGTCTGTGTTTGCATTGTCCAGCATGACCATTCCACGGAAGCCGGTCATTAGATCAGCTTTAGTTGAGCAGACAGGTACCGAAATTCAGCCGGTTCCTGCTGAACTGGTTTTGGCACGTGTGTACCGGGCTTAAGAAAAAAAGAATTTTCAATTAGCTATGTGCCTGGAGTTCCATTTGTTGAGATAAGACATCACCCACATATTTCAATGAGTCAGTGGACTCACTGATGTGCATTGTGAGAAAGAGCTGTAAAGCACAACCACTGTATAACAATGCAAAGTAGGAAGCCATATGTGAGTATGTAATTGGCAAATATGTCTGTCCCCGTGTACATATAGAATTACAAATTATACACAGAAACAAAGGGGAAATATTTATTAACATTGTTCATATTAAAGGGGTTTTGATCCTCACATTTTTTTCATAGAATGCATTAAGGTGAAAAACCTTTTCTATTGCAGCAGCCCCACAGAGCCCCCCTTTTACTTACCTGAGCCAGATCGTTCCCGCGCCGGGGACGAGCCTAGCAGCTCCAACTGCGGGCTCCGGTCCTCATTGGATAGATCCATAGTAGGGGATAGTAGGCTCCTGCTGCTGTCAATCAAGTCCAGTGACGCGGGGGGGGGGGCCAAGTCCTGTTGTCTGTGTCAATGGACGCAGCAGCAGGACACAGGAGCGCACCTGTATGAGTGCCCCCAGGGAAAGCGCTTCCCTGATGGGGCACTCAAGAAGAGGAGGAGCCAGGAGCATCCCTGGGGGACCCCAGAAGAGGAGGATTGGGGCCACTCTGTGCAAAACTGCTGCACAAAGGAGGTAAGTACTGTATTACATGTTTGTTATTTTAAAAAAAATGAACCTTTAGTATTGCTTTAAGCAATCTCATTTATAGGTTTATCTAAAATAAAATCACTGACGCAGGCTATACATTACCATTAAATGAGACGAGGAAACACATACCTAATTTCTTTATTTTAACTCCTTTATAATGAAAGCTTCTTTTTTCTTCTATAGATTTCAACATTTATAATGATGTATAGAACCCACTGCCAAAGGATTCTGGACACTGTGATACGAGCCAACTTTGATGAGGTATGATCATGTACATTTCTTCAATTGTATGCAAAGTAAGCTAGCTATCTCCTCACTGTTTAAGCCTAAGGCCCCTTTCACACAGAGTGGATCTGCTCATTGGGGTCCGCCAGCTCAGAGGGAGGTCGCTCCGTTGATCTCTGCTGAGCAGGCGGATGACAGGTCCGTCTCTGTCAGATCCCCGCTGTTCTCTATGAGCAGATCGGATGAAAATGGATCTGCCTGTCCGTTTTCATCCGATCCCATCTGATCCAATCCGCTGGAGGGATGGTGAACATATCACCCATATGTCTATTTTAGCGGATCTTGATGGATCGAATGGCAGACGGGTGTCAGTGGACACATCTCCACCAGCATCTGCCTGGCCATAGAGGTCTATGGGTGGCCTGTTCGAATCCGCCTTAGACCAGCCATAGACGGAGTGAATTTCTTTCCTGCAACCACAGACAGTGTTGACAGGGGAATCCCTCCCATGGAGCCATTGTGCTCTCCTGGCCAGGGGCAGAAGAAGCTGCCCTCGTTGAGACAACACAGTGATAATTGCTAGTGGCCATAACAGCATGTAAAATGTGGCTGGCTGGTTGTACCAAGTTGATCAATTGATATACTTGGGTACATTCAGCCTGCCTATACATGGTTCGAATCTTGGCCAGTTCCTGTTTAAACCGTATATGGTTGGCTTAACTCCATTGGTTTTGTAAACTCTAAATAGTTAATTTGGGCCAATTTGGTGGAGGTCATGGCATCATCTACCCGCCTCTTCACCTCAGTCAATAAAAGGAAGACTGGCATTCATTGATGGAATACAATGCTCCCTGTGACTGGCTTAACAGCAATCAGCCCGACTCGATTTTCTTCTGGGAGTGGGTCGGAAAGTGCCCATCCCACTGCCAGAACACAGCACTGTGTACCATATGTACTGTAGCTGAAGCTACATACAGTTTATACAGCACTGACAGCCGCTGCATGTGCTAGTAAAGGAAATAGATTGTTTGGACCAGATTGGTCCAAACAAACTACTTAAAGTGATACTAAACACATACTGTTTAAATTACATTGTCAATTCTATTTCTGTATGTGGATGATGGTACTGTAATTATTTTAATAATAAAAAAAATCTAATTACCTTTTTCCTAATCAATATACAGCTGTCACATGACCCAGATCTTTCCCAGCCTGTCTGTACAGCCTGTCTGTAGGGAAACATAAGCAAGAGGAGCTTTTAGTGGAAGTTTTTGGGCGGTTTTCTGCCAGTCACACCCCTCCAGTCTGTCTTAGAAAAAGAGGGAGGTGAAGCCTCCATTAATCCACATGTAATATCCTACCCATATTATGTTTAGCTGGTTAGTGGGCATGGAGGAGGAAGGAGGGAGTGGGGTGTCATTTACCACTGTGCATACACCCACATGTGTGACTCTATAGTCCCATGGGCTTCTCAGATGTGAGATGGAGGAAATACTCAGCATGGAAACTCACTGAAAACTGAGCATGTGCAAAGTTGCCACCACAGCTGCAAAATCTCTAGCTGAATTGAGGACATGAACAGAAGGTGGAGATAGAGAGCAGCAGCATCAACCAGAGTATGAATAGCATGTAATACACCATTTATTGTTAGGTTTTTTTGTTTGTTTTTTATGATGCGGATTTAGTGACACTTTAAGGTTCATTAATACTTGAAGTTAGGCTTTAAAGTGTCTTGATAAAAAAAAATATTGGATAATTTAGATAGGTCCCCCTGTTACAGAGTTTTGGTAGCTCTAAGGCAGGGGTCTCCAAACTTTCTAAACAAAGGGCCAGCTTACTGACCTTCAAATTTTAGGGGGCCAGGCAATGCCATATCGTTGGTGTCAGTGGGTGGGCTAGTGACCCATCGTTGGTGTCAATGGAAAGAATTGTGCCCCATCATTGGTGTCAATGGAAGGAATTGTGCCCCATCGTTGGTGTCAATAAAAGGAATTGTGCCCTTTTGATGGTGTCAGTTGGAGGAATAGTGCCCCATTATTGGTAACAGTAACAAGAATGATGCCACCTTGTTGGTGTCAGTGGATGAAATAGTGCCCCAAGGGCCGGATAAAGGCAGGCAAAGAGCCGCATCCGGCTCCAGAGCCACAGTTTGGACACCACTGTTCTAAGGGACAGCTCTGAATAAGCTGAGCAGACACAGATCTGTTATCCGTCTGCTCTGTTCGGATCAGCAGGGGATCAGCGGACAGATCACCTGCTGATGAAAATAGAGTTCACCCTGTGTGAAAGGGGTCTATCACTTACAGATACGTATCACCTCTCACAGTGACAGTGCTTCCCCTGGCAATGCTTTGATCTGCATTTCTCTCCAGAAGGATGGAAACATCTTTGTTCAGGCATCATCATTGATCAAAATCTTGACAGAGACGACAGAATCATGTAAATCCTGGTGTCTGTTCAGTTCACAACTGCCCGTCACAGATCAGTCCCTGCTGTAGTCTATCTTACGAGTGGTTCAACGTTACAACGTGATCATTGGAGGAGACTATATGTTTCCTCCTGCCAGCCTGCCTACTGATGACATCATCTCATCCTAGGCATTGGAACTTAAAAATTGTTTTTAATGATAAAACTGGAGCTTTTCTGAAAAATGAAACTGTCGGTATTTATTGAGACATATCAGGAATGTATCAATGCAGACTTATATAGTTATTTAATAGTCCACTTTAAAATGTCAACTTTGCCCAAAAGTTGAATTGTATGCTAGCTTCATTTATCTTTCATGGACCTTAGTTGAGACAACTCCACTAGAATTCACTAATGTGGTAATTACAATGTCAATATATGGTGTCCTGATCCCCAGAGCATTCTCCACAATGTGAATGAACTAACTTGGTAAGGGTGACAACATCATTATGGCCTTGCAGGACATAAGAAGCCACAGGGCATCCCACCAGTTATGCTTATAATTGTGATTTTTTTTTTTTTTAGGTTCAAAGTTTTCTCCTGCACTTTTGGCAAGGCATGCCTCCACACATGCTGCCAGTCCTGGGCTCGTCCACGGTGGTGAATATAGTGGGAGTGTGTGATTCTATATTGTATAAAGCCATCTCTGGCGTTTTGATGCCAACTGTATTGCAAGCATTGCCTGACAGGTCGGTGTACTTACACATCCTACACCTTTTTGTTCCATTCCGCAATAATGATCCTGTATACATGGGTAATAGAATGGCTCAGTGGATAGCACTTCTATTTTGCGGCATTGGGGTCAGCATTTCAAATTACAACCAAAACACTACTTTCCTCCCACACTCTGTGGGGGCCAAACCATCACTTCCAGGACTCTTTGTTCTTCTTTATGCTGAAGATAGTTCTTAATGACAATGGCTGTACGTTTGGGATCATTGTCCTGCTGCAGAATAATTTTGTGGCCAATCACATGCCTCTATGATGGTATGGCATGATTGATAAGTAACTGCCTGTATTTTTCAGCATTGAGGACACGTTGATCCTGACTAAATCTCCGAATCCATTTGTAGAAATGCAGCCCCAAACTTGCAGGGAACCTCCACTATGCCTGCAGACACTCATTATTATACAGCTCTTTAGCCTTTTGGTGAATAAACTGCCTCCTGCTAAAGCCAAATATTTCAAATTTTGATTCATCAGTCCAGAGCACTTGGGTCACACTGGTTTCCACTAGTACTGTGCTGGACATCTTCTAACACTGAAGGGAAGAAAGCATGATGTGTCTTTCATCTGCTGTGTTATGTTCCCTTGGCCAACCACTACGTCTATTGTCCTCAGCATTTTTCTTGTGCATCTTCAAAAGAGCTTGAACAGCACATCTTGAGTTGTCTGCTTTGAAATCTTTGCCTGGGAGGGACTGTGCTGGCGCAGTATAACTACCTTGGGTCTTGTTGCTGTGCTCAGTCTTGCCATGGTGTATGACCTGTGACATGAAATGGTCTTCCACAGCCTCACCTTAGTAGCAGAGTTTGGCTGTTCCTCATCTAGTTTTAAGCCTTGTGCACAGCTGTTTCTGTTTCAATTTATGACTATGTTGCAACCTACATATGAAATGAATGATCATTAGCACCTGCTTGGTATAATTGGTTAATCATGCACCTAACACTAATCCTACAAAATCCCTGACTTTGTGCAAGTGTACAAAGTATGCAAGTGTAAGAATGAATGCTGGTTTGAAGCCTAAGGTTAGCCACATATTGATTTGACTTAGATTTTTTTTCTGTTCACTCACTTTGCATTTTGTAAATTGATAAAAATATACAATTAAAATATATATTTTTGAAAGAAGTCTTACTTTGCATCAGTAAATATATATTTATATATATACAGTATATATGATAGAGTAATAGTTATAATTCTTCATCCTTCAGCCCAATTGAACTTTCAGGTTAAATCATCTAAATACATTTCAGGTGCATTCCAACAAAAGATGTACCCTGCTGGCATGCTACAAAGAAGGACCCTTGCTCTATCTCTGGAATCATTGGTCTCTGTAGAGGCCTAACAAAGCCCCTGTTGAGTCAGATCTAGAGCTTTACAATCAGAAGGGTCATTCTTCCTGCTGATTATAGACCTCTAGCTCTGACTCAGCAGCAGTATGTTGTACCTCTACAGAGAGATCTCTGCTTACGAACAAAGAGCAAGGTTCCTTCTCTGCAGCTGCTATCAGGGGAGGGGCTTTTCTATGCAGGTTGTGGCTGCTTTCTAAAGAAAATCAGCTGTAATGCTGGGCACACACAGGAAGTTTTTTATTATTCAAACCAGCGGGCTGAACAAAAAAAAATGTACAGATCGCCGTGCTAACATATCCAATGTTGGTGCGACGATCTCCCCTCTGAGCTATTGTGTTCTCACCGGGGGAGTGCCCCCCTGCCAGAACACACTGATCACCGGTTGCAGCCATTGGCTGTGAGCCCTGATTGGATGCTGGTTTTCCAGCATGCTCGTTCGACAGAAGCCGGTCATGAAACCTGCTTCTGTTGGACAAGGAACTGTACACACGGGCCAAAATCTGTGTTTGGACTATTTTCGACCCATGTGTACCCCGCTTAGGACACTGCACTCTTTTGTTTTTATGCACCTGGAATGCACTTAGCTGATTTCAACTGAAAGCTTAGTTGGGATTTAAAAACATGCTTCCTCACCTACAGTTCAGCAATGACTTTTTGGCCATTAAGTAATCCACGAGTCATGCTAATCATTAAATGTTCAGTTCCAAGGAGTTCTAAGTTATCTTATCTAAACTAATAAGCTATCGACCTATAGCCTGATGAGTTCATCGGGGCCTTTGTAAGATGATGTAAAGCTTCCCATAATGAAGTAAATTAAAGCACCACATGGCTCTGCTTAGTAATACAATATACTGTATGTGGAGGGTTTATCACAAGCCTGTGTACATGCAGTAGTTCATTCTCTAGGTGCAAAGGATTCTGAACTTGCAGTATATTGCAAAGTGTGGCCTCTAGTCTTGGGTGGCCATACATACAACACAGAGGCCTTCAGCAAGGGAAGCCAAATAAAGGAATAAGAGAAAATATAGGCTGTAATTTCATAGTAAATTCACTATTGATTTTAAGGATGTTTGTGTAAATATAGCACTGAATGACTGGGGCATATGCTAGTAAGCCCTCCCAGCCTCAGACACAATTGCCAATAATAAGTTATATTTAGACTGAGATATAAACTCTCAACCATTAGAATTTTTTTATTGGACTTTTCATTTACTTGGATCTGTGGCCTGTGTTTAGGTTTTCTGGTGCAGTTAGTTTCACAGGGGTAGATGCACTGACATTTGTAAATTGTGCAATGGTATACCATAAAGTATCATTAAATATTGTCTGTATACTTTCCTTCTTTCAGTTTGACACAAGTTATAAGAAAATTTGCAAAACAGCTGGATGAATGGTTAAAAGTGGCTCTGCACGACCTTCCGGAAAATTTACGAAACATCAAATTTGAGCGTAGGTATTGATTCAATTTGTGTTTTTTTGTTATGGGTGTGTGAAAATATATATCAAGGCCTTGATCACATGGGTGTACTTAAAGTGGCTGTAAACCCAAAACCCCAAAACACCAGTCTTTTGCACAGTTTAGTAGTTAAGTAGCCCTCAGAAATCTGCCGATCTGTAGGTATGGCATAGCACCAAAGCTTGGGGGGTTGGAGACCTAGCATCACATTATTCCCCTCCCACCTAATTATAGAGTCTCTCTATGTATTTCACTGATGTCTCTCTCTGTCTCTCTCTTTCTGATGTCCCTCTCTGATGTCTCTCTCTCTAATGACTCTCTCTCTGTTGTCTTTCTCTTTCTTTGTTCTCTCTACCTGAAGTCTCTCTTTCTCTGATATGTCTCTTGCTCTCTCTCTGATATGTCGTCCTGATGTGTCTCTTTCATTGATGTCTCTCTTTCTCTCTCTGATGTCTCTCTTTCTCTGATATGCCTCTCTCGCTCTCTTTTTGATATGTCTCTCTGATGTGTCTCTTTCTCTGATGTCTCTCTTTCTCTCTCTGATGTCTCTCTTTCTGTATGTTCTGCTGTCTTAGTGAGCTTTGTACCCGGATCTCCAGAGGAGAGGAGAGAGAAAAGTGAAAGTATACTCAGCTCCGATCCCAGTCACAGCTCACAGCGAGCTATAGAGCAGCAGCAGACATGCGTCGTTTATTGAAACCCCACAGAAGAGGAAACCGGAAGTGACTTTTTATCCCCTCAATGTTGCTACACTCGCACTTGTCCGCACTAAGGATACAGACAGAAGGCGACAAGCGGACATCTTTGTGCACCCACTGTAGTTTTTAATTTCCCACTTATTTTTAACAGTAAACGGAGCTTACATACTGAAATACAGGATTTAGAGATCCGTCTCACTGTTTTGATGTTAAATTTTAAAAGCAGTGGTGTTGTGTGACATTTGCTAAGCTGTGAGATCGGCAGGCCTCGCCGCTGCTTTTAAAATTGAACATCAAAACAGTGTCATGTATTTCTATATACTGTATTTCAGTAGGTAAGCTCCATTTACTGTTAAAAATAAGTGTGAAATTAAAAACTCCGGTGGGTGTACAAAGATGTCCGCTTGCCATCTTCTGTCTGTATTCTTACCACGGACGAGTGAGGGTGTAGCAACATGGCGGCAACGAAACGTCACTTCTGGTTTCCATTTCTGTGGGGTTTCAATAAATGACGCTACAACCCCTTCACACGGGCTCAGGCATGTGTCTCATTACACAGGCTGTCAATCAAAGGGAAAGGAGCGTGGCACTACCATTTTTTCACAATGTCAGATTTTTTATTAATTCAAATTAAGAGAGTAGGGAGGATTACAGATGACAGGCTGTTCCTCTATCTGCCATACTATGCACAAGTGATTTGTGCCCTTGTTCTTTATTAGATTTAGTGTTCTGTTTGTATTTGACTTTCCAGATTTGCAACCACTTTAAGTATACACCTGTGCAAAGGGCTATGTTTGCTCACATGGGATGCACAAGTGTTCCGTGCATCCGCCTGCAGGCAGACCCATTAATGTCTATTGGGATACAGCAGCTGCAGGGACACAGTCAATGCTCATATTTGACATCTGTGTGGGGGTGCAGGTCCCCAAATTCACACTGTCTGCATCCAGGGACTCACACCCACTGTGTTTCAATTAACATGGATGGTACACTTAGGTCTCCAAAGAGGGAAGCTTGTATACCAAAACAAATTGAATGCGCAATTGAAATGAACGTATTTTAAAAAATAGACTCCGTGAACCACTTGTTTTTTTCTGCTATAACTCTTCAATGCTTCAGTTTTAGATACATCAAAATAGAAGGTGTGCAAAATTTAGAGTTGGTTTCCCTTAAAAAACAATCAAAGCCTTTGCAGAAAATCTTTCTCCTACCAGCGTGCTATAGATAAGGATCCTGACAGGAACCATGAATCATACTGAGACAGAAGTGCAGTAAAAATCACACTATTTAATAAAAACTGTAAAATAGAACAAACAGAGCACACAAAGTCAAAACATAGACAAGGTTCGGTAGCCAGAGTGGATGGTTGGAGCAAGCCAGCAAACAGGGATCCAGAGATCAGCGAGCTCAAACAAACAGCATGCAGGGTCAGGAGCCAGAAGGGAAGTCAGCCGTGCAGAGTCTTTAATCCAGAAACCAGTAGGAACATCAAACAGACAAAAGTCTTTCACAGGAGACCACAGCAGAGATTATCCAGAGATGTTGATCAGGCGAAGGCTTCTGAGATCCAGGCAGTTTATATAGCTAGGAGAGCTGGCTAACGAGCAGGATATGGACATCAGGTGAGGCAGAGTGGAAGCTGAGACTGGCAATTAACCCTCAGCTGAGCAGCTTGCTCTGAGAAGGGAGGGCTGAGCCCAGCCCTGACAGGTCCATGCTCTAGGTGTTGAAGCAGTGGACTCTCTGCACAGGCCTAATGCACCCAGTCAATGTGAGAATGTGAGCTTTGCAGATTGCAGACATGAAATACCCACAATGCCCTTGTTAGCAGTAGATCACATGACCAAGGCTATATATACACTTTAGGTCATGTGATGGAACTCAGCTGCACATATTTTATGAATAGCATGAAAGCGGTTCTATTATTACTCCATAATGTGATTGGTAATGCAAACATATATAGTATATACTGTATAGACCATGTTGCACTAATGATATATGATAAATAATATTAAGTGTCCAAAGTCCAAACCTATGTGAAATAATTCAATAAACAAATTGTCACTAACAATTGTGACATACTGTATGTGTTTAAACACAGGTGAAACACTAGTCCTCTCTTGAAAAAGCAGTGTACTCCAATAAATGCCAAACCACGTGAAGGATATTAGGAATTCCCCCACGCACACGTGACCACCACCACATGAATAGCCACTTACTGGATCAATATGATCTTCAATTGCAGGGATCAAACATGCATGATGGACAACCAACACCACCTGATGTCCGCAAACTAATCAAATTCAATCCCCCGAGTCTCAACAGACAGTGTCTCCTTATATCAAATGTCTATATCTCGAGTCATAATGTCTTATACCACCGCCATCAGGGGAGATGAACAGAGGGCGCACATAGCATGAATAATGCTAAAAGTGTATTTATTGTACAAAATTAAGAAAGGTACTTATAGCTAAAATTAAAGGAGCATTCAAACAACAATAAGCCTTGCCGGCAACTGGAACGCTCCGTATACTCTGATGAAGTGATGATGTGTAGTGATGCGAAATGCTTTGGGTGGGGCTAGAATTTGTGATGTCATCACGCCCACTAATGCAGGCTGTAGACCAGGAATAAACAAAAAATCCAGATGGTGAATGGGATGGTTAAATATAACTGTTAAATATAATAAAGGATATTGCTGCCAACACCTGTAGTGTCTCCACATAGTTACATAGTTAGACTGAAAAAAGACACAAGTCCATATAGTTCAACCAATAAAAAAAAAACAAAAAAACATACAATCCCATATAAACAATCCTATACCCACAGTTGATCAAGAGGAAGGCAAAAAACCCCAGCAAAGCATGATCCAGTTTGCTACAGCGGCGGAAAAATTCCTTCCTGATTCCCCCAGAGGCAATCGGATTTTCCCTGGATCAACTTTAGCTATAAGGCCTCATACACACGGACGTATCTTAAAAAATAAACAAAACGTCGGGCCCGACGTCAAGGAAAAAAAAATCTGCGTTTTTCAGCGTTATGTATCGGCGTTAGTGAGCGTTAGTGAGCGTCAACGTCATAAGGCGTTTTTCAAAAAAAAATCAGCCCTCTGCTATTTTTTCAACCTAAAAACGTCGGCGTCAAAAAACGCCGGAAAACGCCGGTACAATATTAGTTGGCGTTTGGTGGCATTTTGCGGCGTCGGCGTAAAAAAATGCCAAAACTTTACAGCCTCAGAACGCGATGGCCGTGGGTTCTACTTTCAGCTCAATAACGCCGACGCCATCTACAGCTCAAAAACGCTGACGTTTTTATGGGGCCATTGACTAACATGGAGAGCTGCAAAAAACGCCAGAAAACGCTGGCGTCAAAAACGTCCGTGTGTATGAGGCCTAAATGTTAGTATTCAGTTATATTATGACAGTTAGGAAAGAATCCAGCAATCTACTGAACTGGTTAGAACCACCTCTGGAGGGAGTCTACTCCACATTTTCACAGCTCTTACTGTGAAAAAACCTTTCCGTATGTAGAGGTGACATCTAATTTCCTCTAGACGTAAAAAGTGCCCCCTTGTCTGCTGTAATGACCTTAAAGTGAATAACTCAACACCAAATTCACTATATGGACCCTTTATGCAGTTATACATGTTGATCCCCCTCAATCTCCTCTTCTCAAGAAAGAATAAATTCAGTTCCTCTAATCTTTCCTCATAGCTGAGCTCTTTCATGCCTCTTATCAATTTGGTTTCCCTTCTCTGCACTTTCTCCAGTTCCCCGATATCCTTTTTGAGATCTGGTGCCCAAAACTGAACTGCATACACAATACAATATTAAACCAGAGATAGTGTGGCCCTAAATTTCAATAAATCAATAATGTGACACCCTGAAGTTCAACATAAGAAATAACTGTGCATCAATAATGAAAGTAGGAAATATAAAATCTGACTATAATATTTCAATATTACTACAATAGCGAATCCATAGTGACCATTAAACATATAAAATAGAAAAAAAGAAAGATGACATAAAAACATGATATTCAGTTCATACAAACCTTATTGGGCAATGCATCCAAAATCCACTGCTGTAAGAACCACAAAGAAGTGAATATATATAAAGTTCTTTCCAATATAAAGTAAAGTGCTGTGTTAATTCTCCAAATAAAATGACATTCTTAATCCGTGCAATCCAATATTTCATTCATTCATTCATTCCACTGTGCGAAATGGCCGCTCACCTTGGGATTCAATGTAATTTGCTTCTATTGAATCAATAATCTCCGTTGAAGATGTAGCTCTCAGTGGTTAGATGATAAGAACACTCAAACGGCCAACATATGGAAGGTAGATAAAAATACATATAGTGTAGTAGTACTAAAACTGGTTTATTAAAAAAACATAGTAACTTACAGTTAAAATTACACTCAACAACAAGTGTAGGGGACTGAGGGGTCAAAAATCACAGAATGCTGACAGATGTGAACGTCTGGTCTCGGGCGCACAGACACGTGACTTTCTCCAGGGTTCGGATCTGTCAGCATTCTATGCTTTATTCGTTTATTTAGCAAAAAATAAAAGACCCAGTGGTGATTACATACCACTTACAGAAAGCTCTATTTGTGTGAAAAAAATTAAAATTGTTGCATGGCCGCGCAATTGTCATTCAAAGTGCGACAGCGCTGAAAACTGAAAATTGGCCTGGGCAGGAAGAAGTACCCAGTAGGCAAGTGGTTAAGCAGTATTCATGCTATGTGCACCCTCTGTTCTTCTCCCCTCATGGCGGTGGTATGAGACCTTATAACTCGAGATATAGGCATTGATATTAGGAGATTCTCTGTTGAGATCTGGGGGACTGAATTTGATTAGCTTGTGGACACCAGGTGGTGTCAATTGTCCATCATGCATGTTTGATTCCTGTAATTGGGGATCATAGGGACTATTCATGTGGTGGTGGTCAGGCCAAGGACAAGGGGTGGGAAGGAGGGGTGGCTGCTCTGGGCACTGTGATATCATGTGAGGTGGGGGGGCACCGCATGGAGATTGGGGGAAGGGGATTTGTGCTGAGAAGGGGGTAAGAATTTGTGCTAGGATGGGGGTTTAGAGCTAGGATAGGGGATTGGGGAGGGGGATTTGTGCTGGAAGGGGGATTTGGGGTAGGTTGGAGAGGATTTGTGCTTGGAGGGGAAATTTGAGGGGTAGAGAATTAGTGCTAGGAGGGGGGATTTTTTTTGGGGGGGGGGGTTGTGCTGGTGGCATATGAGTTGATTTCAGCTGGGGGAGGCAAAGATTTGCACTGGAAAGAGGGGGGATTTTGGCTTAAATAGTGCTCATTTTTTGGGGGGGAGGGGTTATAATTTGGTATGTTCACCCTGGGCTCTGGTGGTGGTCACATATACATGGTGGAACTCCTAATATCATTCACGTGGTTTGGTTTTCATTGGAGTGCACCACTTTTTCAAGAAAGGATATGGACTAGTGTTTTATCTGTGTTTGAACACATGCAGTATACTGTATGTCACAATTATTGGTGACACACTATTATTTGTTTACTGAATTATTGTACATAGGTGTGGACTTTGGACACTTTATATTATTTATCATATATCATTAGCGCACCATGGTCTATATGTTTTAAAAAAATATTACATTTTAGCTCAAAATAATTTCGTTTTTTTATTGTAAACATATGCCTGACTGATTTATGTGACGCATTAAATCATTTTAATGTCAGGTCCAATTTAAACTTACTCAATTTGCAAGGGCTTCTTGACTTTGATTTTCATCTTGAACATCTAGACCCCTATGAATGCCAGCATCCTTATCTTATGAATTGATCTAATCCTGTGAAACTGCATGCCTTGCATTTTCAGGTTCTGAGCACCATCCTACGCTTGGAGTCATGGGATAAGAGGCTGCAGACTCTCTTGAAGCACTGCAGAAAGCCTGTTGAATCTAGCTTTAAATGATTTTATAAAACTAGTATATAAGTGCACTGAGCATACTTCTAACTTTAGAACAATGTTAGTGTTTTTGTAGTCTGCTGAAGCTGTTCTCTAATTAAACTATTTTTGAATAGCTTTTCTCTATGTGGAAAGGTGTAATGTACTTAATTATGTATTTTTCTAGTCTGCGATAATCCATGTTTTTCTATGCTAAAAAGGCTTTTATTTTATGCACAAGTACAAAAGCAGCAGATTATTATTAAAATGCAGCAAGGGACGTTATCAAATGACTCTGGCCCAGCAGGCTAGCTACTCTCTATCATACTCCAACCGCTCGCGCACCGCAGAGAGCCAAGACCATCACCTGCAAACTAATCCTTTCTCATTTCAAAGCATTCACGCACTCTCCATTGAGAAAAGCTGTTCACCATCATCCTGTAATTAAGAAAAAGGATTAGCCAGGGATCAAGAGCGTGAGCTTGGACGGTGTCACTTCTGGGTTAATGTGCATTATACATGTGTATTATTATGTATGATTTAATGGTGCAGAATGTTAATGGCAGAAAGACAAAAGAAAAATAATTAAAGCCAATGCAAAATGATTTTCTTTGAGCGTTTTAAATATTATTATTGTTAAATATTATTAATTGGATATAAAAAAATAATGCTTTTTAGACAATGAGATTTTGAAGTCATTAACCATTTTTATTTTGTTTGCTTGAGCTGGGAAGAAGCTAATATATGGTAAAGTGACAGAAAACCTAAAAATTCTACATACCCACTTCTTTCACTCCATTATGCCAAGTGATGGCACAGATTGTATAGCACAAAGTGGATGTACCTCTTGCATCATGGGGACAGAGTTGTCTACCCTGCAGTGTACAGCTGTTATATACTAAGGAACAGTGGCTAAATACAGGTCTTCATTTTTTTTTTTTTTTGTACTGTACTAATATAATACACAGTAGTGTAGTGGATAGCACTTTCGTCTGGCAGCAAAATTGTTGCTGGTTCGAATCTCAACCACGGCACTACCTGTCTGGAGTTTTCATGTTCTCCCTGTGCCTGCGTGGGTTTCCTCTCACACTCTAAAGACACGCTAGTAGGTAAATTAGATCCTGTCTAATTTGGCCCTAGTATGTGTATGAATGTGAGTTAGGGACCTTACATTGTAAGCTCCTTGAGGGTAGGGACTGATGTGAATGTGCAATATATACTGTATGTAAAGTGCTGCGTAAATTGACAGCGCTATATAAGTACCTGAAATAAATAAAATAGTGTCTTAGCAGCAGCTAACTTGTGAGATACACACAGCACCAAATCCCCAATTCCCAAAAAAGCTGTGCTTATAACATGATCCAATAAAATTCATATTAATACACTTAACATGATTGGATATAATTGGTAAAATTCAGTTCATAATTCATATATGCATCAAAGTCAGTCCATATAGCAATTAAATTGATCCACCGCAGTGTGCAACTTCCATCACCAGATTCCTACACCCAAGTGCAATCTGCCACCACATGGGGTGCCTGCTTACCAGAACTTATTGACCCCCTGTTATTGGAGGTCAATTGTACGTGTAGCTTATAACTCAGCCAAGGCCTTGTATCTCTCCGGAACCAAATGGATAACCATCACTTTAAGAGACTTCGGTGGCACCTGTGCTTGTAATCCTCCCATCTATACTCTGTAGAGTCAGAAGCCCGTCTCTTTTGATGATGCAGTATCCAGTGACACCAGTTCTGGCACGCAATTTCCAGTTAAACAGTCCCGTGTACAGGGCCGGCCCTACCATGGGTCCCAGTGGGTCCATTGGACCCAGGCAGCACTTTGAGAGGGGCAGCAAATTGAGCCACAGCCGCTTCTCCTTCTCTACTATTTACCCAGCAAATTGATGAACAAGATTTTTTCTCTAGCAGTTAAGTTTTTAATGAGACAACTGCACCCCCCCCTTCAGCCTGCCCCTATACTGCCCTTGCCTATCTATACTATCTATATACTACCCTAGCCTGTCTATATACTACCCTAGCCTGCCCCTATACTGTCCTTGCCTATCTATACTATCTATATGCTACCCTAGCCTGTCTATATACTACCCCAGCCTGCCCCTATACTGCCCCAGCCTTTCCATATACTACTCTAGCCTGTCCATATACTACCCCAGCTTGTCCATATACAACCCTAGCCTGTCCATATACTACCCTAGCCTGCCCCTATACTGCCCTTGCCTATCTATACTATCTATATACTACCCTAGCCTGTCTATATACTACCCCAGCCTATCCCTATACTGCCCTAGCCTTTCCATATACTACTCTAGCCTGTCTATATACTATCCTAGCCTGTCCATATACTACCCTAGCCTGTCTATATACTACCCCAGCTTGTCCATATACTACCCTAGCCTGCCCCTATACTGCCTTAGCCTGTCCATATACTACCCTAGCCTGTCTATATACTATCCTAGCCTGTCCATATACTATCCTAGCCTGTCCATATACTATCCTAGCCTGTCGATATACTACCCCAGCCTGTCCATATGCTACCCCAACCTGTCCATGTACTACCCTAGCCTGTCTATATACTACCCAAGCCTGTCAATATACTACCCTAGCCTGTCTATATACTGCCCTAGCCCGCCCCTTGGAATTGAACATAATGGTATGTCATATAATTTTGTATATAGACAAGGTGCTGTTGTATGTAAACCTGACTTCCTGATAAATGTAATTTTAGTTTTAATTATCATGATATAAAATAATGGATGTGGCTGCCTTTTGGTGGGCGTGTTTTTTTTTTTTTGGGGGGGGGGGCAGCATTTCATTCTTGGACCCAGGCAGCACAATGTCTTGGACCAGCCCTGCCCGTGTACCACCGAAGACTCTTAAAGTGATGGTTATCAATTAGGTCTTCATTTTTCTAGACAGAAGACTGCTGCTCAGCAATTACTCTGAACGTGTTACTCCATGTAGACAGTTCAGTACTGGTTATAATACAGATTTTTTAAGCCAGTGTTTTCTCCAGGTTTTTGCTTGCATTAAGCTCTGATGAAGAGGAAGCGGCATTGCCCCGAAATGTGTTGGATGTTTTTATGACTTTTTACCAACAACTAATAGTATCCTGTACTCTTTCAACTGGTTTTGGTTAGGCACTTCTTTCTGTTTTTCAATGGTTTGAAGTACTGTTGGGTGACTATCTGTATGTCCACTACAGGGCCCTTGTGGAGTTATGGCAGCTGGAAAACCTATCCAGTAATGAATATCGAATTGTATGTTTTGGAAACTGAGAATTTGCACCTATTCTCCAATGTGGTATTATAGAAATGGAATGTTCTGGGGTCCTCTGGCACATCATTTCATTTTATGAGCTAGAGTTTTGGCTGTGCAGTACTTCTAAAAATGGGTGTCATCATGTATTTTGTATGATTTGGAAAATGCAAGACAAGGTAAAGGAAAAAATTGAGCCCTCATCTCATGTCCTGTAGCGCCTCCATCTCATAAGCTTAGATAATACCTGAGGGTGAACCGATAAAATGCTGTAATGCAAAATTTAAATATATACCGTATTCGTTTTATCACAAAAAACCTACAATGTTGTTTTAATTCATTTTCTTAAATTTATCGTCCTCATAGTGTCCAAAAGGTTCTCACAAATCCTTCGAAGACAGACATCTTTAAACCACCTATGTCAGGTATGTATACTGCAGAAATATATTTATTTTTGTCTCTCTCACTTTGAATTTGTTGGTGTGCCAACGAGGCCAGCACTACATAATCAAACAGGACAGCAGCAGTGCGGTCAGCAGACTCAGATCTAGAGAAGGCACAGACCTTCACATGGGGCTGGAGGGCCTTACATCGCTGTACACAATGCTAAGTAATGGGAGGAGAGGTGCCAGCTCCCCTGCCTGTACAAGTGGCTGGGGATTTCCCACCCCCTTCCTGGTGCCATAAGGTTGCTGTCTAAGCTGCCTTATGGTAGGCCAGCCCTGTATGCCAATGCACTAGGACAACACACTTGTAAATGTGCATGGTAAAGCTTTAATGTGCATCAACTTTTAGGCTGGGATAACATTATGATTGGCACTCCAATGCTCTAAAGCAGTGGTCTCCAAACTTTCTAAACAAAAGGCCAGTTTACTGTGCTTCAAATTTTAGGGGGGCAGTGGGAGAAAATGCCCTGGCATTAGTGCCCCATTGTTGGTGTCAGTGGGGGGATTAGTGCCCTATTGTTGGTGTCAGTGGGTGGAATATGCCTCATTATTGGTGTCAGTGGGGGGAATAGTGCACCATCGTTGGTGTCTGTGGAATGGATAGTGCACCATCATTGGTATCAGTGGAAGGAATAATTTACCATCATTGGTATCAGTGGGAGGAATCATGTTCCATTATTGGTGTCAGAGGGAGATATAGTGCCCCATCATTGGTGTCAGTAGAACAAAGAGTGCCCCATCATTGGTGCCAGTGGGAAGAATAGTGAGCCATTGTTAATGCCAGTGGGAGGAAAATTGCCCCATCATTGGTGACAGTGGGAAGAACCGATCATTGGTGCCAGTGGGAGAAATAGTACTCAATTGTTGGTGTCAGTACAGAAATTATTGCCCCATTGTTGGTGTCAGTGGGAGGAATAGTGCCTCGTATCAGTGAGAGGAATAGTGCCCCAAGTACCGAATAAGGGTATGCAAAGAACCGCAGTTTGAAGACCACTGCTCTAAAGCAGTGCGTCTACATTGAAGCATGAGGCAACACACTGTAAAATGCACACTGGTGTGTGCTGCTGCGCATTCCTGAAAAATGGTCAGGTCTGGTTTGGCTGCACTGGAGTGCGCCTGTGGCCCATTCAAAATGGAGACATTACGTCTTTTAACATATGTGCATTAACACACCTGACAAGTGTGAACCCTGTCTTAGTGATTAATCATTAGTGATTATAGTTCTGCTCCTAGGATAAAAAGTAAAAGTCTGATTGGTTACTATAGACATACCAGATAATTTTTATTTTTTATTCAGCATTTTATGTAAATGCATCAATCTGTGTTATTGTTTGAACAATATTTGCCCTGCATGAGCCCTATATAATGAACCCTGTCTATTCTAACCGCTGATTTGCATGTGGATTGCAGGCATCACGGACAGTGATACACAGCGCAGATATTACATTTCAGATGCTGGAAGACTGGAGGAATGTTGACCTTAATAGCATTACCAAACAGAGTCTGTATACTATAGAAGATTCCAGAGATGAGCACAGGAAGCTCATTGTGCAGTGTAAGATTTGTGGATGTTGGCATGTGTACCACTTGGTTATCACAGCTCAGGTGGAGTTGCAAACTGTATCTGGCTGGAATAACTGTTACTTATAAAAACCTAATCATGATAGCGGAGGCTATTTTATAAATGTAACTATTTTTATAAATGCAATTTATGGCTTGTTAAGAACCCATTGCTGCCAACAGGCCAGATGAATTTACAAGGCATTTGTCACTTAAGACTCAATGTATCCTAAGCACACATTTCTCCATGTAGTTATTATACTAACTAATTCTACTTCTATGTGAAGTTCCACATATATGTCCACATATTACAGAACTGACCTTTATGGCCTCTTGGCAAGTACAGGCACTCCATGTCCATGGAGATGCATAGCTCCCACCTGTCCCTGATTTCGAGGGTCGGTCCCTGATTTGAATCAATGTCCCTCTGTCCCTCTTTCCTCCTCATGTGTCCCTCATTTTGGTCTGATCTATATAGTTGTATATAAAATGCACTTTTTATCTATCAAAAAGCACTTGTGGGTTCAACCAATCTTGTTTTTTGTACAATTCTCCTTTAAGGGGGCATGGCAAGTGGTGTGTCCTAAGCCTGCATACTTTTGCTGATAGGTGTCCCTCATTCCCATCTCAAAAAGTTTGGAGGTATGGAGGTGTAGATATTTTCTTATATAGTCCCACTGCTCAGACTGACTGCTGTCAGGGGGCATTCAAACTTTAGATCACTTGCTGCTTCTGCTTTGTTTTTTAAAGGTGGTGGCCCAGTATAGTGAGTTACTGAAATGAAAAAGAATGCAGGTTAAGTGACCCAACATATTTTGTCTGGAGCTTGCATCTTCAAAAACACGTCAGCAATACCAGATTCCTATATCTCCATTTCAACAATTTCTTCTGATTATTGACCATCCTGGTGATGAGATCCCTACATCCAAGTTACCATTCTCTGTTGTGTTTGTTATCTGTGTCACATTCTGAAGTTTGCAGTGGGGGTTATTATTAGTGAGGTGGTGGAACCAGAAATTTTGTCTTGCATAATTTAGCGTCCATAATAATATTAAACAGCTGAAAGTTCAGCAACTTAAAACAATACTTTTTATTGGCTGGTAATGATACAACATTTTAAAACAGGTTAGGAATAATAATGCACGATGAAGAGAGACTAACATGTCTCAAAAACTTGAATAATTGAAAATCTTTGTGAGCCAGTTGAGGACACCCCTTACATTTTGAACTTGCAGCTTTCTTCAGTGCCTTACATAGTACAAACTCTCCTCCTGCTTTTATAGATATAGACTGCACCTTAAGGCCCATTTTATATTTTCAACCTGGATACCTCTAGAAATACTTTATGAAACATCCAATGAAATGTATCTGTGTTGCCCATAGAATTGGTAGCTTCAGGCAACACTGACAACAATCCTTCCTCTATTTTTTTTTTTAAAGTTGCCCTTAGGCAACAACAAAATCTGTGATTTGGTGTGTATGTTATCAGATTTTCACAATCTCTTGTTTCTGCAGTGTACCGGGAATTTGATCATTTATTAGAAGAACAATCTCCAATAGAAGCTTACATTGATTGGCTGGATTCCATGGTAGACCGATGTGTTGTGAGAGTAAGTTTCCATATTTTGTCAAGAAAGAAATTCCGCTTCTATTTCTGCTTCTTCTCCTTATTTTCCTCCTCCTCCTTTTATTTTTATTATCATGCAATTTTATATGCATTATATCTTGTGTACACATGTTTAATTTAAAGATTAAACACAACCACAGCAAACAATGCATCTGCAAAGGGGTATATCAGCTTAGGCAGGGGAGGACTGTGAACCTTTGGCCACGCAGGACAGTAAACACAGTCCTTTCATGGTAGGGGCAGATTTCTGTGAACTAAATGAAATGCACCATGCAAAGCATGCAATAATGCTGCATCAATTGGAATGGATTATTGTAACACACCTTTTCACTTCTTCCAGCATCAGTTTCCATTGTGGTTGTGGTCACATGATATCTCAGAGTATTAAAGTAAGTTTGCTCTGGAAGACTTCCCTCTGCCAGGTACTGTGAGTTAAGGTCGGAACGAGGAAGCTTTATAATGTTCACTAGCTCTAAATGACTGCAGATCGGTGCCTGAATAGTGCAGTGTCTCCACTTTGGCCCACCCGCCCAACATGTTATATATTAGTACTATCCCAAGAAAGTAAATCTCAACACACACACACATTTATCTTGCTAAACTAATTGCTACATTACACTCTGACAAAATCCAAACTGCAAGTAGGAGTAGGTCACATTGAACTGGACCTGCTCTGTAATGTTGCAGACATTTGTAGCATCTCCAAGCCACTTCTTCAGTTCCAATGAGTGTTAGGAAGATACCCCAGCATTTACAGTATATTCATGCAGGTAGCACAGACACCTTAACCTAATCACCATGGAATGGGTTGATGTTGATTGTCCAAAAACAAGAAGGGAGATGTGAAATTTGGATAACCATTTTGTTCTGTTTACATAAGCCCATCCTTAGAGTCAAAAAGCCTGCATAGATGTCAATTCACACTTTTAGACATGTAAATTGTTGTCAAAGTTGGCGTCTTTTAAGCCTTTTGTGAACTTGTTGTCCCCTCTGTCCAAAATGTACACATATTTTTCTTCAAAAGAATGTTCTTTTCTTTTAAGATGTATGAAAGCTGGTGAGTCTTGACTTGTAGAATTTGCCCTCCTATACTATTCCATTCACTTGTTGAGATGTCGTTTTTCCTCTCCAATGTACAGGTCTTGCACTCTTCACTACACTGTACTACACAGTCAAAGCGGAACTTAAAGCAGAAGTTCCACTTTATGCTCTCCTCCCCCTCCCCCTTCTTCTTTTTGTATTTTTTTTTGGGGGTCGGGGTGACTATATTACTCAGTGTGTTCTGCTTTACCCATTTGATTGGATGATGGAAATCAGCAGATCATAACCACATTCACTAAGCTCTGGGGAAAATTAGTGAAATTGCACTTCCAAAGTTCAGAGTCAGTTTGCCTTTAGTAAATACACCCTTGTGTTTGTTATCAGCCTGATGTTGCAGAGTTCCAGTCTGCGTACACCAGTGGCTCGTGGGAGTCAAAAAGCAGATACTGGTCTGTGTGTGACGGTTTCCTGTAGACCCCCCAACATTTAACACACAGTCTAAAAGGGGTAATTTGTTATTATGTGCCTCATTCCATGTAAATCTGGTATATTTGTTCTTTGACTTTGTGTATTTATGATGTTCTAATCTTGACCCATATATCATCCACATACCTTAACCAATGACTTGGTGTTTTGCCAAAGAAAGAGTTCAAGGTTCCCTTCTCAACCTCCTCCATGTACAGCCTGGTACACACAATGAGATTATCGAACGAATGATCATCTGGTTTTTTTTTTCTGCATGCTAGTCTCTTATTGAAAACAAATAGGTTACTAAAGTACAAAAATTCTCGTACAACAGAAAAAAAATCATCATGGGCATCCTCACAAAGGAGCAAGTGGGGTGAGTGCCCCCCCCTGGAATCGTCAAGGTGTTGCAGCAGCCACTGTGGACTTTTTTTCAAGTCTGCTGACTGCTGCGTCTGTGTTGGCTGCTCTCTGACATCTGACGTCCCTCCCTCCCCCCCGGCCCGATCATCCAATGCGATGGCTTGGCCGCTCGGCTCCAGTCATTGGCTGTGTGTTGTGTAGACTGTAGATATAGATCCGGCCAGTGCGGTGCCACCCACTCAAGCGGAGTGGTGTAGAAATTATACACTGCCAGTGCCTAAGCCACTTACTCATAAGAGGCAGGAGATCCCGTAGTGACATATACCAGTTCCAACAGTGAAGAACCACAGGTAACAGCAGTTAGGAGGACCATTTTGATTGATATATATATATATATATATATATATATATTTTGGAAAGTTGGACAGCTATAATTGCTGAAAAGATATACAATATGTGTGCATTATATAAAGCCTCGTACACACGAGCCGATGGTTGGTCAACCGAACGTCCAACTTTTGTCCAAATTGGGCGACGGTGGTTTGGTCTAGCGTACTGGCAGGAGTCAAGTAATTGGCCAACAAAGCCAAACATAGTGATGTGTTACGAGTGTATAATGAGGAAGTTCAGGTGAATGTGATTTGTGAATTCCGAACACAGGTTACACAACCGAACACAGGTTACACAACCGAACACTTCCTGGATTCCGTGCATGCGTGTTTGCACTTCCAACTTCTTGTTGACCAACTTCTGTACACACGAGCCAACAATCTGCCAATGCCTTGTGGACCAACACAAGTTTCCTAGTCTTGTCGTCCAACTTCTGTTGGACATCGATTGGAAATCTGCTGTAGACTCGTGCGTACACACGATCAGATTTTTGGCCAAAAGGCTGTTGGATGACCATTGTTGACCGATAATCAGACCGTGTGTACGGGCCTTAAGAGATAATTCATCTTCATTTTGTATTGGAAGTTACTCAGGCCAGGCGTACCATGACCATATAGATAGCTTAGAGGATGTACATCTTTTTATATTGCAATGTATTGCAATACATCTGTTGTGGCCATATTTTGATCTTGATTAAAACAGCTATACAGTCTGTATATTACATTGTAATATAAAAAGATGTACATTCTCTAAGCTATTTGTATGGTCATGGTACGCCTGGCCTGAGTAACTTCCAATACAAAGGGAAGATGAATTATCTCTTATATAACACATATATATTACTTTCCAGTGGAAAGTTATATGTGGCCTGGCCTTCTCTGAAGGGGGATCTATATGGGCATACCTGTGCATGCCTACGCTTTATGTGATAATGACTAAGCCCCTCCCCTTCATGACATTTTCCAAAAGGGGCAGAGCATGGGTGATCTTAAAATGATGCCCCCCCCTGAAAAATCTTCTGCGGATGCCCATGCCTGTCATCCTACGAGAAAAAAAATAGTGTTTGTCCCTTCTGGCAATTTCGGACGAAAGCTGTGTACTAATGATCGGATTATTGCACGAAAGCTGTATTTTTTGTACAATAATCTAATCGTGTGTACTAGGCTTAAAGGTTATCTACAATAAGAGATACAGTCCTTGTGGAAATATGTAAATAAATACTGGGGTACCTTTCTGACACTCATTGAAGAAGTGGCTTTGAGAAGCTATGAAACATCTTCAGCATAATAGAACAGGTCCAGCTGAATGTGACTAACTATCATTAGCTATTCCATGATCTGGGTATATGGGCCTCTTCACAGATGTACTAATTTACTGTTCTTACCTTTGTAGGTAGCATCCAAAAAAACTGGCTCACTGAAGAGAGTGGCACAACAGTTCCTTTTAATTTGGTCTTGCTTTGGTACAAGAGTCATTCGGGATATGACTTTGCACAGTGCTCCAAGTTTCGGTATGATCCTAGTTCCTGCAGTATGCTTTTTGGCATTTTCTTAACTTCTCTACAGTCTTTCTATGCTAATAGTGATACTTATTTTGCATATTAATAAAATATACTTTTACTATAATGCCTTAATTGCAATAGAGAGAAAACTGGAGGATTGGTTTTAAAAAATAGGCAAACCAGAAGGAAAGTGTTTGTTGTTCTTGTAATAACCAACCAAACTTCTGATTGTTAGCTATTGGCAACAGATCCAGCACTATTAACTGTATTTTATAAATTATATTAAGACTGGAAATTACTGTTTGTGAGAAGTTTGACTGACCTTCAATGACTTGCATGCCAACTAGGACCCATTGCGACCATCATCTTACTCTGGTCTTCAGTCACCTGCAGAGAATGTGTCACAAAATCTTCATCCCTCTTTATTTATTTGAAAGGGAATAACTGGCTATCAGTATATCAGAAAGATTTATTTCTGCCATCAAGATTGCTTTTGACAATCAGAAATACTTATCACCCTTCTTGACCTTACTACAGCAAGAAATGCTTATATTGGTGGTGATACTGTTTGGTTCAATCTGCCAAACCAGCAGCATTTACTCATATTCTGTTACCTAACCCCATAGCTCTAGGAATGAACAGAAATACTCTGTAGTGGATATGGAGAGCGTATGACTCAATCCCGTTCTGCCCATGTGACAGATTGGCCGCTCAAGCACCTATCAGTGTTAAACGGGGATGAGGACTGAGTCCTCCTCCAGCTGGTGGGGTTGATATCAAAGTGAACCTCTTGCTTTGCCCTGCATGGAAAGAAACAGGTTAACTTTAAAGAATCGTTCCACCCTAAATAATTCACCGGCCAACACTAATCTAAATGTTATTTGTTTTTAAAGTAAAATGATAAATAATTACAGTCAACAAATGAATGGCAAAACCATTCTGACAGCACAGTGTAAACATTTCACATAGAAAGTATATTGATATAAGGTTGCCCACAATCTCATCTTATTCAGGATGGCCCAGGAGTAGAGAATACCAGGTAGAAGAAATACGCAATATAACTGCACAGTGATAACATTAAAGTGTTACTAAACCCACCACAGTAAAATCTGTCTGTATATGCAGCATAGCATGCTTGTTATACTCACTGTGGAACTTAAAGCGGAACTTCAGTCATTTTTTCATCTTTCCATCTATTAAATCCTCTGCCCTTGTTGTTTTAACTTTGGATAGTAAAATGTTTTTTTTTCTGCCAGTAAATACCTTATACAACCCACTTCCTGTTTCTTGGCTGGAAAAATGCCTAGGTGTTTGACATCATGCACAGCTCTCTCTCACTCTTGTGAGAGTTTACCAGGGAGGGGGGATGAGTCATAAGAGAACCAATGAGTGCTGCAGGGCTGGAGGTGTGCCTCTGTGAGTCTGTGTAAATCCAGGAAGTGAACAGGCAGCAGCTTCAGCTGTCCACCGGTAAAATGATTGCAGCCAGACTTAGTGGAGGGAGATTTCTGCAACATATTTGGCAAGTACAGAATCACAGTATATATAAAATAATATGCCAAGTGGTTGGAGGGAAGCTTCAGAATGGCAAAGATGTTTTTATTACAAATTATGTGAGCAGACTGCAGTTCCTCTTTAAGGGGTTAATCCTCTGCATTGTGTAAAAAGGTTGTTTTATTCTGTATGCATAGATCCTTCCCTCCCTGCACTGTCTATCTGGGGAAGGCCAGCTAACACCGGCAGGGTAGCCAACCTGCACATGCTAAGTTGTGTCTTTTATGCTGGAGAGTACTTTTACTTGTTCTCAGAGCTAGCCAGGTCACATGATATTGACATCACACATGTGGGCATGTATACAGGCTATAGTGGAAATCTCCTCCTTCCTGAACTCTCAGCACTGGAGAAACAGTGCAGTTTATCATTTAACCGTGGTATACAGAGAATCCAAAAAGGTAATATGTCAGTATTTTAAAGTGGATGTAAACCCACCACTCACCCAGTATAAACTAATGGCACAGTATTAATGTATATATATACATGCATGCCTCCTGCATGTATCCCTACCTTGCAATTGTCACCCCCCTCAGCAGTAGCAGCCCCACAAATCTCTGTAATCATTGGGTAGGTCTCTTTGCTGGAGCTTGTGGGTGGAGTTGTGATGTCACAAGACTCCCCACCCACCTCTACACTCTCCTTTGCTAATCCTGAGTTTTGAGAACATCCTTTCAAAACCCAGAAAAGACACCATATTACTTCAGCATGCCCAATCATGCTGAGGTGTGGAGCAGCCAATTCTGGGGCAGCTGGAGGGGGGAGTGAGAAGCTTCCTCTGCTCAGTGCATGAGATAAGGAAATGATGTGTCACTTACACAGCACTGGGAAGAAATGTCTCCTTTTTAGCAAGTAGTAGGGTTTTTCTTACTGAGAAAAGATAAGAGGATTGCTCAGGGATGGATTAACTCTTCATGGCAAGACTGGGAACAGATGACATCCTATCCTGTACAAGCTAGAAGTGTTAGTAAAATTTTTTATTTCAGGTTTACATCCACTTTAAAAAGAAGATTTATAAGCTGCGGGCACCGTGGGGGGCAGATGAACTATTTTCATATTACTGGGTTTAGTAACTTTGGCACCCTCTACATTATGCAGGTGCTAGTCGAGGATTTTTGGTGTTAGAGTAGGTAAATTTGGTCAGACTGGAAGTCAGGCCTGATTGTTTTCATTCTGGGCATGGGAGTAGTCCAGGGAGTGGCTGGTGACTGTAGGTGGTGACACTCTTTGGTTGACCCCTCCTTGCTTTTGCAGAAAATTCTGGAAAGGGGGAGTGGGGCAGAGGGTGTGGAACTGCTGGGTATTTGGGAAGTCCTGACCAATCCCGAATCTGAGGATTTGAGATTCTGGAGGAGGCACATGAGAGAGCAAGCAGAGGACAGCAGGAGAAGTGTATACAAAACTATTGCAGCGCCCAAAAAGACATATTAAAGGAAATCAAAAAGAAAGTATATAGCAGAAATAAATGTATGGACTGTCATCAGAATCCTGTAGGAAATATGCGGATATCGAAATTCCAACTCGGGAATGGGATGGTCTGGCGTCCTTGGTATCCGTGGATACCAAGGTAGGGAGAAGAAAAGAAGGGAAGAAGGATTCCTGTCCTAGTGGATGGCTCCAATCTCTCCAAACGTTTTTTCTCAAGCAGTAGCAGTATGCACCTAATATCGACCTGGGCTGGTGTGAGGAACCATAAGGGTCTCATCGACCAGTCTGTCGCCAAACAAATTCACCTGTCTAACAGTAGCGTTTAAAAGGCAGGGGATTGGTTACACACATTTGCAAGTGCATGCGTAAACTGCAGGCCTCGTCAAGGCTCCCTATATACTGCAGACCTAACTCTATATATATGATGTATGCAGTATTCTGATGACACCAGACCATTTACTCCAGAGATGAAATTTTGACACCCGCGCATTACCTACAGGATTCTGGTAAGCTTACATCCATCATTGGTGTATTGGATTTTATCAGAATACCCTGTGGGCTTGAGAACCTCTATACAGATAAGAATTTGAACTGTTTATGTCATATAAGGATTAACGAATAACAGGATTTCACCCTTTATGTAGCCATCTTCCTTTCATTGGGACATTTGAACAGTCCATACATTTATTTCTGCTATATACTTTCTTTTTGATTTCCTTTAATGTGTCTTTTTGGGCGCTGCAATAGTTTTGTATACATTTTTGAACAATTGGATCAGTTGTTTTTGCGAGCGGCCCATCTTCCACCTTATGTTTTATCTAATATCAAATATCTCATAAACTATCGGTGAGCGCGGGCTTCTGCATATACACTAGCAGGAGAAGTGTACTTCAGAAAGTTCTCCAGGAGGAGTTCACCGGTTTTCATAAATGACACAGCCCAGGGAAGTGGAGATGCACAAAGCAGATTGTTCCAGACAGTCTGGAAGAGGTGCAGGAGGAGACTGGGATTTGGTGTCATGGACAGTGTGTTGATGGGCTGAGAGTTGTAGTCCGTCGTGGCTAGCTAGCACCAACAAATTAATTTTCTACACAAGGGGAACCTCAACCTCATGCCCGCAAAGGGTCGTCCGGAGGCCTGGTAAATTTATACCAGGCCTAACATGTGCTAGCTAGACCGAACAAGACAATTTGGAGGCCTGGTAAATATCCTTCCAGGTCTCACCTGTGCTGAGCAAGTGTTGTGCAGGAGAGAGGAACAAGGAGAAGCAAATGCTCTGCAGGAGAGAGGAACAAGGAGAAGCAAGCATTGTGCTGAAGGAAGGAGAGTGTATATACTGAGTGTATATAAAGGTACCATGTAAATAGTTGTTGATCTCTGGGCATCCCATTATCACCCCTACCCCATCCAAGTTCAAATCCCCTAATAAACAAACAAAAACAAAGAACCAGCCTGCTTTCTGACTCTGGATGCCAGCAGCAGTGTGATTGAGGGCAGTTGACAGCAGATGAACTACTTCCAGCCACCCCCAAGGGGGGCATTGGCTACATAACACTTTAACTTAGGAGGATATTTCGCTCCACCACTAAAGGGTGGAGAAAGGTTATCACTTACACAAATTTAAAAAAGTAGGATAAAGAAGGCTGGAGGGGGAAAAGGAAAAGATGAGGGAGGAACCAAGATAGCAAGATAATTTTGTAGGGATATTTTTCCCATAGGATTACAATTCACATGAAATTCAGACCTTTTTGAAGTGAGGCAATCTGTCCCATAGTTTTGTAGAGAGATGCTTGACATAGCTGATCTGGGAGGGCCAGTGGCTTCAAATATTCCACTTCCATCTCTTGAAGACTTTGGTGGAGCTGTCCGAGCTTCTCCAGGGTAGTATGAGTGTCTGTTGAGTTTTAATTTATTGTACATTACACAGAATGCATTGGTAGATTGAAGTAGTCAGTGCAGGGGAACAAGTGATCTAGTTTTCAGACTGGGATTCCCAGAAATACAAGAAACCATAGGATGATTCCACACACAATAATAGTACTGAGTAGACTTACCGTAGTGTGATAAATGTCTGATTTGAAGAAGCCATTAATTATTTTTTCCCTGTCCTATAACAGGGTCATTCCACCTGATACACCTTATGTTTGATGACTATGTTCTCTATTTATTGGAGTCTTTACACTGCCAAGAGAGAGCCAATGAACTTATGAGGGCCATGAAGGGAGAATCACACAGTGGTAAGCATGGTTCTAATTATTTTTAGGACATAGATACGTGTACAGTGCTGACCATACATGAACACTTCTATCTTCCGAGTAATAAATAAGGGCAGTCTTATTTTTTCATACAACCATGGGCAAGTCCTACAGCCTCCATCCTGTTAAGAGTCTCATTTGCTTCCTTTCGGCAACCTCTCTAATACAGATAAATTACATTATCTATTGATTTAAAGTGGATCTAATCTCAAAAATTGAATATTTGCTATCTATTACGGAACATTTGGAAATAGAAATAGTGTCTAGTCAGTACCCTGAAAAATCGACATTTTATCCTAAATTACTCCTAAAAAAATAGATGTGAACGTTCTGTGCTTAGGCACTTAAGCCTTGAGCCTCAATGTTGTATATCTGTGGTGTGAGATCATCCAAGGCTCTGTGTCTCTGACACAGATTTGAAGTAAAATTTTAAGTTTAGAAGGGAAATGTGATTATATCACTACTTTGCTACTCTCTGTTCTCCTTGCTGAAGAGGAAGCTATACCTGAGGACCTCCCCTACTGCTAGGATCCCCATGCTTCTGCTTTATTTATTCTGTTGCTCTGTGGTTCCTCCACCTCTTCTGCTCCTTCTTTACTCCACCAGTCATGTAGTGATACAAAAAGGGCTTTATTTATCCTTAGAAAATTCATTTGGTTGAAAGCAGTAGCTGCATTTTCTTTGTTTTAGGTAGAAAAACATTGTAACATGGCAAAAGGTTACCTTAGAGCAGGTGTACTCAACTCCTGTCCTCAGGACCCACCAACAGGCCAGGTTTGCAAGATAACTGAAATACATCACAGGTGATATCATTTGCTGCTCAGTGATTGCAGTATTCTAGTCTGCATCTCCCCAAGGTAATACTTTAAATATGGCCTGTTAGTGGGTCCTGAGGACAGGAATTGAGAACCACTGCCTTAGAGGGTTGTGTACCTAGAGCTTCCACTCTATTCCTTGAAAGGGAATGTATAGTGGCTTTTAGTGTTCATACTTTTTTCTTTCTTTATTGGCATCAGGACTAGTGTTGAGCGAACCCGGACTGTAACGTTCGGGTCCGTACCGAACTTTTGGGTGTCCGTGGCACGGACCCGGACCCGGACATTTCAAAAATCGTTCGGGTTCGGTCCGGGGTTCTGCTATTTTACTCCACGTGTTGAGAAGCTGCAGGGCAGCCAATCAACAAGCGTTTCACTGGTTTGCCCTTAGAAGCCATCACAGCCATGCCTACTAATGGCATGGCTGTGATTGGCCGGTGCATCATGTGACCCAGCCTCTTTATAAGCTGGAGTCACAGTGCTGCAGTCACATGCTCCTTGGGTTAGTGTAGGGAAAGGTAGCTGACGGCGTGAGGGACAGATTTTAGCCATTTTAAGACCTGATCCTGCATCCTGAGATAGATTACTTTACTACTGCTGTCTGTGCTGTTGCTCTGAGGACAGATAGCAGAAATTAGAGATTTCACATACCGCTGCTTTGAGTTGATTAGATAGAGTCCTACGTCCTAGTCCAGAATTTT
>BLSH010170685.1:2378710-2401055 GCA_018402905.1 Glandirana rugosa
ATATGTGGTTTTTTTCTTTATTTAGTAAGTTTATTTTTTGGATGCTCTGTATACCCCAGTTAAATGATAAACTGCACAGTTTCTCCAGTGCTGAGAGTTCAGGTAGGAGGGGATTTCCACTATAGCCTGTATACATGCCCACATGTTTGATGTCAATATCATGTGACCTGGCTAGCTTTGAGAACAAATAAAAGTTCTCGCTAGCATAAAAGACACAACTGAGCATGTGCGGGTTGCCTACCCTGCCTGTGTTAAGCTGGCCTTCCCCAGATAGACAGTGCAGGGAGGGAAGAATCTATGCATAGTGAGTATAACAAGCATGCTATGCTGCATATACAGACTGATTTTACTGTTGTGGGTTTAGTAACACTTTAATTAACTTTTTTTTTTTTACTTTTATTTGAATGATTTATTTCTTTTTTTGGTGTATAGATGCAAGTTCAACCAATTCACTGTGCACCATTAATAATAAAAAAGCACATGTCTGATTATTGTTTATATATTAATACTTATAATGTTGCATAGTTATGGGGTATTTTTTCATTGTGAATGGGGGCTTTAACTTTTTTTTTTATTAGAAAGTTGTTTTTTTATAAGGGGTATGTTGTTTTCCTTTCACTTTTTCATTAATGTTATGTAATCTCAATGTCTCATGAGATTACTGCCGGCATTCTCAGTTCTCCTGAGTTCTGTGCATTTGTAGATCTCCTCTCTTCTCCTTAAAGTGGAGGTAAACCCTTACACATACCCAGTGAAGTGACCAGCCTCAGGTGATACACAGAGATGAAGCACATCCACCTACACGTTGTACTTGTTTATCTGCAGCACTCTCTCCTCTACATGTGTTCAAAGTACTGAATTATAAAGCTTGTCTGAGAGTTCAGAAAAAAGGGGGGCGGAAAGCTGAAGTTACACTCTGTAAAGCTCAGTGAAGAGAGCTGATTAGAGGGGATTAGAGAGAAGGGACACACCCCCTTCACACAGCACGCAGGAACAGAGCAGAGGCTGTCAATCAGCTGGAGATCCCTCCCCTGACACCTTTTTTCTCTTGGTGTCAGGAAAACTTGTCAGAAGTGATTCAAGCTGATAGCAGAGGAACGAAGCAACAGACAAAATTGACACTTAGTGCTCTTGAGACAAGTACACACTATAGAGGGATATGCTTTGTTCATATTTCATGTCTGAGGTTTACAACCCCTTTAAGAGAAGCTATCTACACTGCTACATAAACCAGCACTCATAGGAGAACTGTTTACCAAAAATCTTATCATTGGTGATTTATCGCTGCTTAGACACCAGATTCTCAATAATACTGAAAGTTGTCTGTATTCTGATGTGGGATTGCGTGATGGGAAGCAAGATTTATATCAGAGATTATTGTTCCTCATTTTGTCCCCTTCATTTTAAATTATTTAGATTTTGATACATTTATCGAGTGAGACTGTACTTCATTTTATAACTTAAAAAATAAAAGTCCTGCCTAAGTGCAGCAACCTCAAGATACTCTATAATTAAAGACATTAAACCATGAAGTAGCAAAAAATCATATAAATTACTATCACCTGAAGAAGCAAACGCCTCCTTTAAGGCCTCATACACACGGGCATATATAAAATAATAAACAAAACGTCGGGCCCGACGTCAAGGAAAAAAAGTCGACGTTTTTCGGCGTTATGCATTGGCGTTTTTGAGCGCTAGTGAGCGTCGGCGTCAATAGACGTTTTTTAAAAAAAAAATCATTCCTCTGCTATTTTTCAACCTAAAAACATCGGCGTCAAAAAACGCCGGAAAACGCCGGTACAATATTAGGTGGCGTTTGTTGGCGTCTGTTGGAGTCTCGTGGCATTTTGCGGCGCTTTTTGACGTTGATGCAGCCAAGGAACGCGCTGGTCATGGGTTCTCTGATACGTCGACGCCATCTACAGCTCAAAAACGCCGACGTTTTTTATGTGGCCATTGACTAACATGGGGAGCAGAAAAAAACGTCAGTAGACGCCAGCGTCAAAAAACGCCCGTGTGTATGAGGCCTAAATGTGTTTAGAAATACTGTTAAGGTAGAACTATAAGCAAAACTTTTTTCTGCATTTTGGATAGAGTAAGGGAGAGTTATAACTCCTGTAAGGTTTATCTTTGCCATCGGTGTCCCATTGGGGAGATTTACCTTAATTTCCTGTCCCATAGCCAAAACAGGAAGTGAGAGGAAATCCCTGCTAATTAAGGGAATTTCTTTGGGTCCCCCAGGTCACCAGAACTAGTGTCCCCATTGGAATATTTCCCCTCTTTTACTTTTCTGGGGACAATCCGAACTGTTGGATTTTCTTTTACTTTCAATGATAATGGTAAACAGGACAAACAGAAAGGGTAAATCTCCCTAATGGGGACGCAGACAGCAATAGAAACTGAAAGGTGTTCTAATCCATCTCCACTCTATTAAAAACAGAAAAAAAGTTTTGCCTTTAGTTATACTTTAACCACTGACAATGGACTGAATACAGACATTACTTCATCTTTTGATGGGCTTCTATAGACATACAGTATCTCACAAAAGTGATTACACCCCTCATATTTTTGTAAATATTTTATGATATCTTTTCATGTGACAACACTGAAGAAATGACACTTTGCTACAATGTAGAGTAGTGAGTGTACAGCTTGTATAACAGTGTAAATGTGCTGTCCCCTCAAAATAACTCAACACACAGCCATTCATTTTTAAACCGCTGTCAACAAAAGGGAGTACACCCTTAAGTGAAAATGTCCAAATTGGGCCTAATTAACCATTTTCCCTCCCCAATGTCACGTGACTCATTAGTGTTACAAGGTCTGGAATGTGAATGGGAAGCAGGTGTGTTAACCACTTCAGCCCCGGAAGAATTTTGCACTTTAGGACCAGAGCACTTTTTGCGATTCGGCGCTGCGTCGCTTTAACTGACAATTGCGCGGTCGTGCGACGTTGTACCCAAACAAAATTTGCGTCCCTTTTTTCCCACAAATAGAGCTTTCTTTTGGTGGTATTTGATCGCCTCTGCGTCATTTCTTATCGCCGCTATAAACAAAAGAAGAGCGACCATTTTGCAAAAAAACCCAAATTTCTTACTTTTTGCTAAAATTCAAATCCAAAAAAAAATATAAAAAAACATTTTTTTTCACCGTTTTTGGCCGATTTATATAATTCCTCATATTTGCGATAAAAAAAAATCACAATTGGTGTTTATTGATTGGTTTGTGCAAAAGTGGCCGCGTTTACGGATGATGAGAATTCATTTCTGGGTTTTTTTTTTTTTTTTTTTTACTAGTAATGGCGGCGATATGCGATTTTTAGCGGCAATGCGATATTGGGGGGGGACATGTCGGAACATTTTGACACTTTTTTGGGACCAATGACATTTATTCAGTGATCAGAAATAAATTATAATTAATATATAATTATATACATTTAAATGTCCACTGATTACTGTATAAATGTCATTGGCAGTGAAGGGGTTAACCTGCAGGGTGTAGTGAAGGGGTTAAGTGTGTTCCCTGGGTGTGTTCTTACTGTGGGGGGGTTGGGCTAACATGGGCATGAGAGATCTAACTGATCCCAGTGACAGGGATCAGTAGATCTCTCATGCCCCACTGACAGGGTGGAGAACCGCCGTGTTTACATCGGCGGTTCCCCATTCTTTTCCCTGTAGCCGCTCATCGCGGCTCGCTGGCGGACATCACCCCCCTGGTGGCCAAATGCGAACCGCCGCTTATTTACGGCGATTCGCACAGGGCTCCCCGACTGCCGCCGTGAAAACACAGCGCGCGGTGGGGAACCGGTTAAATTTGGTGTTATCGCTCTCTTTCTCATACTGGTCACTGGAAGTTCAACATGGCACCTCATGGCAAAGAACTGTCTGAGGATCTGAAAAGAAGAATTATTGCTTTATATAAAGATGGCCTAGGCTATAAGAAGATTGCCAAAACCCTGGAACTTAACCGTGGCCAAGACCATACAGCGATTTAACAGGACAGGTTCCACTCAGAACAGGCCTCGCCATGGTCGACCAAAGAAATTGAGTGCACATGCTCAGCGTCATTTCCAGAGGTTGTCTTTTGGAAATAGAAGTATGAGTGCTGCCAGCATTGCTGCAGAGGTTGAAGGGGTGGGAGGGTCAACCTGTCAGGGCTCAGACCATACGCCGCACACTGCATCAAATTGGTCTGCATGGCTGTTGCCCCAGAAGGAAGCCTCTTCTAAAGATGATGCACAAGAAAGCCCGCAAACAGTTTGCTGAAGACAAGCAGACTAAGGACATGGACTACTGGAACCATGTCCTGTAGTCTGATGAGACCAAGATAAACTTATTTGGTTTACATGGTGTCAAGCATGTGTGGCGGCAACCAGGTGAGGAGTACAAAGACAAGTGTGTCTTGCCTACAGTCAAGCATGGCGGTGGGAGTGTCATGGTCTGGGGCTGCATGAGTGCTGCCGGCACTGGGGAGCTACAGTTCATTGAGGGAACCATGAATGCCAACATGTACTGTGACATACTGAAGCAGAGCATGATCGCCTCCCTTCGGAGAATGGGCCGCAGGGCAGTATTCCAACATGATAACGGCCCCAAACACACCACCAAGACGTTCACTGCCTTGATAAAGAAGCTGAGGGTAAAGGTGATGGACTGGCCAAGCATGTCTCCAGACCTAAACCCTATTGAGCATCTGTGGGGCATCCTCAAAGGAAGGTGGAGGAGCACAAGGTCTCTAACATCCACCAACTCCTTGATGTCGTCATGGAGGAATGGAAGAGGACTCCAGTGGCAACCTGTGACACTCTGGTGAACTCCATGCCCAAGATGGTTAAGGCAGTGCTGGAAAATAATGGTGGCCACACAAAATATTGACACTTTGGGCCCAATTTGGACATTTTCACTTAAGGGTGTACTCACTTTTGTTGCCAGCGGTTTAGACATTAATGGCTGTGTGTTGAGTTATTTTGAGAAAACAGCAAATTTACACTGTTATACAAGCTGTACACTCACTACTTTACATTGTAGCAAAGTGTCATTTCTTCAGTGTTGTCACATGAAAAGATATAATAAAATATTTACAAAAATATGAGGGGTGTACTCACTTTTGTGAGATACTGTATATGTTTTGTATAATGTCCATGAAGATTTGGGTATTATTGCAAACTAATACATATATATAAATCTGGTCTATTATTTTTTTTATAGGTAAAACAAAATAAAAATGTGTATTGCTGAGGCATAAATTTGTAGTGTAACCATTGTGATACCATAAAAAGTCCCAGTCATTGTCAATAATACACCAGCCACAAGAAGTCTGCTACTACATTTGAAACTTTAACCACTTCAGCCCCGGAAGGATTTCCCACTTTAGAACCGGAGCACTTTTTGCGATTCGGCACTGCGTCCCTTTAACTGACAATTGCACGGGCATGCGACGTTGTACCCAAACAAAATTTGCGTCCTTTTTTTCCCACAAATAGAGCTTTCTTTTGGTGGTATTTGATCACCTCTATGTTATTTCTGATCGCCGCTATAAACAAAAGAAGAGCGACAATTTTGCTAAAATACCCACATTTCTTACTTTTTGCTAGCATACAAATCCAAAAAAATATATATAAAAAAACATTTTTTTCCATCGGTTTTGGCCGATTTATATTCTTCCTCATATTTTTGGTTAAAAAAATCGCAATCGGCGTTTATTGATTGGTTTGCACAAAAGTTGCCGCGTTTACGGATGATGAGAATTCATTTCTGGGATTTTTATTTTTTTAAAATTTTTTTACTAGTAATGGCGGCGATCTGCGATTTTTAGTGGTACTGTGATATTGTCTGACCATTTTGACACTTTTTTGGGACCACTGGCATTTATACAGCGATCAGTGCTATAAAAATGCACTGATTACTGTGTAAATGCCATTGGCAGTGAAGGGGTTAACCTGGAGGGGGCGCTCTAAGGGTTAATTGTGTTTCCTTGGCTTGTTCTAACTGTGTGTGGGCTGGCCTGGCTGGGGGAAGGGAGTGATCACGGCTTCCATATACAGGAAGCCTGTGATCACAGTCCTTCACCCTCTAACAGAACGGAGATCCGTGTTTACTTACACGGATCTCCGTTCTTTCACTGCGGGGGGGCCATCGCGGGTAGCCGGTGGCAATTGAGTCCACCCTACCCGCCTCCGGCGGTGCGCACACGCTCACAGTGCAGCGGGGTCAGTCTGTGCAAGGGAGCTGTTAGGAGCATGTTGCTCCATACTGTCCATGCAGGGACAGTGAAAGGCTGAGCCTTTAAGGATGAAGCAGCAGGGAGTTGCAGGAGAAACAGTTAGAGCTGAGGAGGATTCAGTGTTTGATGGTCTGGAGGACCAAGGCAGGAGGCCTATGTAGAGATAATGCAGAGAAGAGCCACGAGGTGGAGTACTGTTTGGTTTGACACATTGATGGTGAGAACCCCTGTGAGGGAAATTATTCTGTTGTGAATCTTTACTTTCTGTTCAATAAAAGTGGGTCGAAAAAGCCCTAAAATGGACTTTGTGGAGTTGAGTGGACTCACTGTTTGGCGCTACCAATGACCTAAAATACCCCAAATCATAACAGCAGAAAAAAACCCCTTCACTTTTGCATTAAGAACAGGAGCGTTTTGGTGGAAAAAGTTAGATGCACCTAAACGTGTGTAGACATGACTAAACGCTAGGCGTGTTTAGTGCTTGAGCGTTCATTATTCCAATGGCCAGAATAAATTAATATTCTGGCCAATAGAATGAGTGAATGTCCAAATTGCTTGATGTGCCTAAATGCATCTAAATGCACCCAAAACATTCGAAAAATGCCACTAGGGGTGTTTTTTAAGCTTTTTCCCTCCACTGGAGCAAAGACTTCCAGGGGTGGAATAATACATCTTGTGTCCATGAGGCCTAAAAGTAATGGAAGGTGCCTTGTAGTTTCTGTACCTTGGCAGGACTTTTTCTTTTAAAATTTAAACCTGTTATACATCTATCTTTAAAAGTATTTACATACAATTTGAACTCTTTATGTTTTACTATGTTACGGGTCTAAAAGCACCCAAACGCATTTGCGAAACGCCACTAGGCGTGTTTTTTTAAGCTGCTTGTCCCTCCACCAGAGCAAAGCCTTCCAGGGGAGGAAAAAAACATTCACACCCCTTTCACACCAAGGCGTTTTTCAGGCGTTTTTGCACTAAAATGAGCACATAAAAAAACGCATCAAAAACACTCCCCATGCATCTTAATGGATGCTTTCACAACGAGGCGTCGTGCTTGCTAAGCGTTGCTAAAAGTCCTGCAAGCAGCATCTTTTCAGCTTGTATTGTGCGCTCAAAATAACGCCTCAAAAACACCCATGTCCATTGAAAATAATGGTTAAGTGCTTGAAAAGCGCATGAAATGTGTACTGAGGCTGTGGGAAAGGTCACATGATCGAAACGCAAACGCTTGAAAAGCGCTTATAAAATGCTTCAAAAGCAAAATGCACACTAAAATCATGGCGTTTTACAGGATTTTACAGCCTTTTTTCCAACGCCTTGGTGTGATAGGAGCCTAAGTGTCCATGAGTCCTAAAAGTAATGGAAGGTACTTTGTGGTTTCTGAACCTAGGCAGGACATTTTCTTTTAAAATGTAAACCTGTTATACATCTATCTTTAAAAGTATTTACATACAATTTGAATTCTTTATGATTTACTATCTTACTTCTTCTAGTTGTATAATTAAATGCAGCTAAATGAAAAGGAAATGATAATGTGTACATTTTGGTTTAGTTTCCTTCTTCATTTTTTTTTCTATTTAGTTAAATCATAAGGGTTATATTTTGGAAATTGTTGTTGGATTTACTGTTTACTACGTGTATATAAACTGTAAGAGGCTGGTGAATGGATAATGTTTGCTACAGTTTGCACTATACCTGATCTTTAAAGTGTACAATGCCAACTCCCATTTACTAAGAGGAGGCTGCTTTTATTGTCCTGGAACTTTCCCTTGGGCAAAGGACTTCTGCTTTACATTCCATGGAGGTCTTTATTGTCATGTGAACTGTTTATAGAGCAGCTTGATGTATGCTTCTCCAGTCAATGCCTGGCCTACAGCTTATGATGGGACATTGTTGACCACATTACAAATGCGCACAGCTTGTATTTAACCCATCTATCTTGCTAAGTTCCAAAAGGGCCCCTACTTTACTGCCTCCGACTTCCACACCATTCTCACACTCTGCGCCCATTTGTTTAGATTGTGATGGGATTCTGTACTCTAGTTTACCCTGCAGTGACGTTTAACTGCTCTCCTCCACTTGTTCACCAAGCAAACACATTAAAAAGGCAGTGGCACATTTAACCCCAGAATCCCTGATTTAAATTACGAACACGTTAAGGGGTTTTGAATACGGTTAGCCAAGGGGTCGCCACAAACAACCACACATAAGCCAGAGATAAAACAGATTTGAGCATCTTTGTGTTGATCAGACTGGGTAAAGTGTGTGTAAATTATAACAATGAACTTCTCTTATTTGCTCCATTTGGTTTGTTAAAAATACCACTGAAACAGTATTGTTATATCTGTTCAATTTGCAAAAATAATACATGTTGAATCCTGACAGAAATGCAGCGCTGTTCTGTGTCCAGTGTTATTTGAATTTCCATAATAAGCCCTGCCCTGTCCATCTCTGTGAACTATGGAACAACTTCTCCCTTTGTTATGAAGAAGAGGAGAGGGGAGGTGGTCTATAGTCTTACCATGCTTACTGTAGCTGCTGACTTTGAGGCTACATTCACACTTGAGCTGAGCGTTTTCAGGCATTTTTTCAAGAGTTTTGGGGGGTTTTTTGGTGATTTTGAGCATTTTTTTGAGCAGAATTGCAAATATTATAGGCATTTTTCATTTACGTGTTTTTGCTGTGGCCAATAGAAACCTGTGTAAGGTGTGTAGTGATGCTAGAAAAGAGAAAGGGAGCAACTGTTTGTGCTGCAAATGCCTGAAAAAACTCTTGAAAAAAATGCTAATTTCTCACTGTTCCGGCTTTTTCCATTGACGTCTATGGGGACAAAACACTAAAATCTGCCTGGGCCATTGAAATTAATTGGATTTTGCTTGTTAAGCATTTTTGAGCATTGAGCTTTGAGATGAAAAATGCTCAAGTGTGAACGGGGTCTTAATATATGGACACTTAGTTGTCCTGGGATCCAGTGATGCCCTCACCTGAGCCGATTCTTCAATCAGTTATGAGTTCAAGAGCCGGCACTTTAGGTAAGGGAAACCAGCAGTGAAGCCTTGCAGCTTTACAGCCAGTTTCCTACTGCACATGCACGAGCCTCGCTGCGCTTTGTGAATGATTCCCCAGTCTTCTGGGACCTGTGATGTGTCCCAGAAGGCTGTAGGGAGAAGGAGGGAGGGCCCAGCTTCCGTACATATCACTGCTACGATCTGACCGGAAGGTCAGAAAAAACAGGTACCCACTCCCCCTGCCCCCCCCCCCCAAATAAAGTGCCAAATGTGGCAGTGGAGGGGGGGAGGATGCACACAAGCAGAACTTCCCCTTTTGGGTGAAGTTCCGCTTTAATTTGATTCCACTTGACACTGGCTCTTCTGTTTGCATGTCCATTTAGCCTCTTCAGCAGATATCGGTCAGCCATCCCCAGGCATGATTTGGATATTGGCATGTTAAGTCTAAATCTTAAACAACTTTGTTAAAAACTTAGCTTAGCTAAGTCTCTTGCTCTGTGTATGGCTGTATTGGATACTCCAACACAAGACCTGCCTGTCATAATTCCCCTCTGTTTCTGTCCACCTAGGGTTCTTGCATGTTCACATCCACCTTGTCCTGTTCTGGTGCCGCCTGTTGAAATCTCCTTTATATAACATAAAAGGCATACAGACCCAGGAACTCAGTGCATAGATCCCACCAATGGTGTTCCTGATAAATACAGTATAGGAAACTGTTCTTTGGTTTAACTCTCCAGTATCTACCAAAAGCTAGTTGAAAGATCAAGTATTAAACTGAAGGAACAGATAGTATTGTGCCTATCCTTTCAGTTGATATGCAAGGGGGGGGGGGGGGGAACTTATACTTTCTGCCGCCTAAGCCAACCTTCTTTTTGCTCCTCTTTTTGCCAATAGGGAGGACCTAGCCAGATGGCAGTAGCAGGCTGAGTGAAAGTCTGAGACCAGACACTACTAATATTAAGGCTGGCGATACAGGGTTTGAATCTCGGCCAATTCAGCATGTGTACAACCAGCCTGCCGGATTCTCTTGCGATTATCACTGTCTTCTCCTGGTGGGGACGGCTACTCCCGGCCGGGGGCAGACATTTGCTTGGCAGGAGGGATTCCACTCTCACCACTGTTTGGGTTGATGGAGTAATTGTGCAAATTTTTTTACTGCAACAACAGAAATTCGTACCATGTATGGCCTGTTTAACATGATGTGTGTTTAGACTTCCACCACCTCTGGCAGCCCTGCTCCCTAGGCCACAGTCTGTTTATTATGCAGAAATTTGCCCCCAGTAATACTCTATATTGGGGAGTGAAGGAATGCCTTTTTTATTGTCAGTAGCACACATGATCTGCAATCTTGAACAATAGATATTCAATGGGCACGTCAAGTGAGCTGTTCTTCATGTTTAACACCAATAAACATATAGAAGTCTCTTTTAACACCCTGGAAGCTGTGCATAAGTCAGGCAGGGGGCAAAAGCCTAGTCATCAGCATTGCCTGTGGTCTCCTTGCATTTAATCTTTTCCCCATTACTGACGTATCATGTCTTGCTCTGCTCATGTCAGAGCTTCCAAGACAAGCAGTCAGAGGCACTTGCATCTCACAATCCAGATATACAGTTATGAGGTTGTAGGTAAAGTAGAGCCTAGGCACCCTCACATACCAGGAAGTGCATTGCTATATTCGAGGAGGAGTGCTGCTAAGGCACAATTAATATTTCTAGATGTTCCCTATAATATAGCAAATCTTCACTTTTTTAGTACAGGTCCATTTTAAGAAATGTGAAAACCTATTCCAAAAATGAATCAACTTTACTATGGTGGTCCTATGGCAATCTACATATCTATTGTGCCGCTGAAGAGAAAGTTTGTTTGCCAGTGGGATATGCAGTCAGAGGATAAGGCAAGGGTAGGTTTAATCCTTCAAAACAGTAAGGAAGAGTCCTTTTAAAAGATTTGTGGTAGGAAGGCTTAGGGAGCTCTATAAAGCACACTTTGGTGATTATCCGTGAAACATGTAAATACTGATTTTTCCATCTAGCAGACAAACTTGAAACAAATTCCTGCCATTTCGGATGTCCTATTTACTTAGCGATTAAAGCCCAACTGATTTGTATGCCTACAAAGAGCATAAATGTTTGAGACCCCTTCAGACTGTAGTCTGGTGTTCCATGCTTAGGTGCTTCCTCAGGACAGTGAAGGAAAATATTCTTTACACTGGCTTCTAGTAGTTACATGACTTGGTTTATTCCTTTCACCTTATTTTACCTTTTCTGTGTCGTCTATCACTTCTCTCTTTTAAATTTTCCCCTAAACCCTATAAAATAGATCTTTCTGATATATATATTAAATGTGGGTTGTAGGAGCTCAACTGTGGAAGCCCTGATTTGTAAAAGGATAAGTTCACCTGTGTAACATGTTCCACTCCTCTCCCCCTCATCCCCCACCCTCCCTTTGACAGTGGGCAGGGAATCTTCTCCTCACACCCGCTATCACAATTTAACCCCTTGGCGCTGGCTGCATGCATATATGCGGCCCTGTTAAAACGACTTACTGTGCTGTGAGTGCAATTCCTGCCCGCTTTTACCACAGTAGCCAGCGGGTACCAGAAAGCTCCCAACGCATATTTGATCACTGTGACATCCAACCACATTGGCATGTGACCTGAATGCCCACCTCCACCTTTTAGAACTCTTAAAGGGCCGGGAGGTGAAGAGGTTAAACAGCACGGCTGCGCAGGGCTCCACCCACATGGCTGTGTCATTCATTCACAGAGTTCTGTGAATGATTGAATTACATCTATCGTAGGCCTCTGTGGACAACAGCTTGTAGTTCTCAATGAACTGTGAGGGCACTGGTGAGCGCTCTCGTTGTCCATTGATTCTTCCTGCCATTCAGTAACTTCCTGCCCATACGAGGTACGTGCAGACAGCTTACTGAGTGCCTGCAGGATCCATGCATTGCACCCACGATTTGCTGATATTATAATTTATATTATATATTTATATATTATTATAAATGTATTATTATAATATAATATAATGATAAATGCACATTTTTCTGCCTTCAAAAAGATGTGCATTTACTATAAGATGAACTTAGCCTTTAAGGGAAGAACTAGTCATGATCTCTAGCAGTCCCATGAAATATGCCTCTGGTTTAAAAATGTCTTTTAAAGCATTTACTCAATCTCAAAACTATTACATTCACTTAATATTACATGCAGCCCTTTGGTGGGTTTAGAGGCCACACTATACCATGAGCGTTAACCACCTGTTATATTGGCCTGCTGTATTGTTCTGCTATAAGGGAATGCATGTACAACACAAGGTGGGCAAAAGTTCTGATAAAAGGCCAACTCTCCCGACTGATACTCGCCATCTTTTGTAAAGTACCTGGTATGGTGTAGCATGACCTCTTTCCTTACTTTCCAAGATGCAGTGCTTGGGCACTCTGATGAGTATTTTACTCAAGGTTTGTACTCATGATTCTAACAGAAGAATGAAGCAGAAGGTATCCCCAGGGAAGGTATCAGTATATGAGGAGTTCTCTTTAAAGTAACTTGCCTTGAATTAGTCCATACAAGACTTTTGATCAGCCATAAAGACTAAGGATGACTTGGAAGCTAAACTGAGAATATTCAAATGCACTAAAATTTCTGTGGGCATCAGGAGATTTTGGGGAAATTTCGGACCCAGCTGTCGATGTACTCTCCTGCCCAAAGTGCTCCACAGCAATCAAGGTTGGCACTACATCTTTACTGGCCAGCCTGCAGACAGCATTAGAGGCTACAGCCATCAGAAAAGGTGAGTATGGACCTGTGCAGGGGGGTGGAGACCCAGCTGTGTGTGTATTGAAAGGGCTAAGGTGGGGGGGCTGGGAGAAGGTTTTACTTTTACTTACTCATTCACACCAGCAAGCTGCACTGAACACACGGCCGCTGGAGTGTGCTAGAAGGAACAGCGCCGATATCACAAATTACATTTCATTTAGTTCCATTCCCTGCAGCAGCATTGAGATGCGATAGTTTGCATCACAACATGCTCACTGAAAAAAGTACTGCATACATACTTTTTTTAGCACACACACCACCGCAATGCATAAGGTAAATTGCCTTTACTTCTCTTGACTTGCACATGAGAGCCCAGTACAAATGGTATGAACAGACTCTAAGGTGGAAGGTGCTTGGTGCTTTTTAGGGGCTCATTAGGATTTAAATGCCCTATAAGGACTCATGCAACCTGCAGCTCAAAAAAAAGCTGCTTTTACAGGTATTTAAGCTTTTATTTCTCTGCCTAAAAGCTTGAGGAAGCTTGTGTTTTTTGTGAGTTTTGTATTGAGCTTCTTCAAGCTTCTTTCAGGATAAACTTTTTCTTCACAAACCCTCCCCTCCGCTCATTTTATCTATTTTTGTTGTTCATTTTCAAGCTTTTTTGAACTTTTGGCATTTTTTTCTGCTCGAACGCTCCTCTAAAAAACACGAGTTTGGTGGGGTTTTTTTCTGCCTGTAAGGGCATATGCCTGTAAACTCCTATATAAGCTGTAGTATGAATGGACACATTGGCTAACATGGAGGGAAGTTTTCAGAGAAAAAGAAAAATGAGAGCTCAAAAAAGCTCAAAAGCTTGTAGGAGCCGCTTCTTTGAGATGCAGTGTGCATGAGCCCTAACTCTTACAGAAGCTCATTTCCACAATCCTGGGCCTGTTTTGTGTCAAAAATGGCCTCTCATTAGCCTCATTTTCACAAAAAGTAAATAACAGTCAAAAAAAAACAAAAAAAACAGTAAAGTAAATCAATTAAAGTCATAGTAAACAAATATTTAAATATAAAAAAAACCCCATTAAGTGAAAGAAACAAAACTACCCTAAACACACTCTAAATTCCTTAATGTCAAATTTGGAAGACGAAATACATTTTGTTGGAATCGCTCTGCTCATCACTAATGAGGGCCAATACTTGGTTGTAGCATGAATGAAAAATGTTACTTGTAGTAGGGACTCAATCCTCCAAATGAGAAAGGTATCATTCTGTCTACAAATTCTCAGATACAATGAATATTTTAATTGGAAATTTTTGTATTTCTGATTTTGATTCTATGCATCTGTATCTTGAGTCTGTTTAAAGTTAATATTTAGGTTTCATTTTCTCTCCAAAAAAAGCCTGTGCATACAGGTAAACTTGGTTATGTTCTGTGTTTTTTAACTCCCTGTGATCTTTGGCAGCACATTGGCCATTGTGATTACCAACTTAGCTGACTGCGATTAGATAGTAACAACAATTGCTTTGGGGAGCTTTCATGCAAACCAGTGCTACTGGCTGTTCTGGTTGGCTTGCCGTCTAGAAGTAGCAGTCTGTACTCAAGTCTGTAAAGCAATGCAAATGATTGCTCGTCTTGCATCTTTTGTTTGACTTGGTTCACATTTCTCCCTGGTTCATTTACATAAGCAAATACTAATGAGCTAACAAACTGGGTGGTCCACACTACAAAATCTTTCCTGAAGGAAAATGCTGAGACAATACATTTTCAATAGATACGGGTGTTGCTCAATTGTAATCAAATGCTGCAGACTGGAAAGCTAAACTTTATCCAAAGTTGGAAATTCCAGGTCGTGTATATTCTCCAATACATTGGGTCAAATCCTTTTCTAATAACCAATAATCTAAAGCTTAGCTTGCTTGTGTTAAAATTAATTGCTTATTGATGTTATCACTCACTATATTTGAATACGTGATGTTTTGTGAACTCCTGGCAGATATAAAAGGCACAAATTAATACAGCTCTGTATTCAAAAGAAAACTTTTGACTACTAAAAAAACAAAAAAAAAAAAAACATACAGTACATACTCATCTATATCCTGCAGTATCGCTGTGATGCTGCAGTAGTCCCTTGCCAGCTCTAAGGCAGACCATAGATGGTGTTGAATCCCTCCCATGAAGCTACTGTGTTCTCCCAGTGGGGGGGTGCAAAGAGCCGTCCCTGCCGAGAGAACACAGTGATTATTGCTAGCGGCTATAGCAGCTGGCAATAATCGCATGTAAAAATCCAACATGCTGGTTGTACCCAAGTTGATTCATGGATCGACTTGGGTACATCCAGTCTGTCTTTAGATGGTTCAAATCTCGGCCAGTCCCTGCTGAACCGGTCTATGGCTGGCTTAAGACCGAGAACTGAGAAATTTAATGACCGCTGATTGCTCAGTTCTCAAACTCCTCCAGCACTCACTGTAGCCCCAGGCTGAAATGGGACGGGCACAGTTGGCGCTGACTCTCAGCTGCATGTTGACATCAAAAGGACAGCTGGGTGGATCCTGACAATATGGTCGGGATCCTTCTAGAGCCTGGAGCAGTTCTGTCACGTCAGCCGACAGCGAGCTTTTAGCCCGCTTTTGGCTGATTCTGGGTCACAGGAAAGCACAAGTAGGTGCACTCCTGTGACCCACAAGAAAAGTTTGGCTAAAATATACTTCTCTTTTAATACATTATTATTATTATTTTTTTTTTAGAACCTCAGTCAGGTTCCTATTGGTGTCTGTTCCCCTGCTGGGTAGATTCACCCCTTCCATTTGTACGGATCACTATTGTCAAGGAAAGAGAAAGTGATGGGAAATCCAAACTCTTACAGTTGTCACCAAAACAGGAGGTGAAAAGGAGTCTTCCAATGAGGACACCTGTTCCTGTGACAACTACCTAAGAATGGATTTTTCCTCACTTCGGAGAAGTTTTTTCTTGCCTCCTGTTTCATATCCAAGACAGGAAGTGAAGGGAAATCTCCCCAATAGGATGCAGACAGACAGAGTGGCAGTATGAACACTATACTGTGCTATAGTCAAGTCCTATGCATGGCCACAAATACCATGACCTGTGCTAGTAGTTGCATTGTGTGATGATGTCAGATTAATATGACTCCTTGTGTGTGTGTGTATATATATATATATATATATATATATATATATATATATACACTTGGATGAGCATGTTGTGTTGGGAAAATTTACTCTTGTTAACTGATATGTAATAAACAAAATATCTGTATTTATTCCCAATATAATGTTCAATTTAAATTGGCAAAATGTATTCCAGGTACATATAAACAAAAAGGTGTGCAAAGTCTTACAGTTTGTTTTCTTTAAAAAATCAGCCACAGCCTGAATATAAACTCCTGTCCCCTGCCAGCATGCTGCAGAGCGGGACTCTTGCTTTCTTTGAGGAAGCCGTGGTCTCTGTGCAGAGGTCTGACACATTCTCTGTGAGTCAGAGGTAGAGCTTTTCAATCAGTGGGGGGCTGATTTTAGGTTATAGGTCTGACCTCTTACGGAGTGTGTAGGACATCGGCAATTTCCACACAGAGAGCAAGGGTCCCACTCTGCAGCATGCTGGCAGGGGGCAGGATTTTTTACTCAGGCTGTAGCTGCTTTTAGAAAAAAAAATGAACTGTTAGGCCAGCCATAGACAGTTTGAATCTCGGCCGGTTCCTGCCAAAGATTCAAACTGTGTATGGGCAGGCTGAATGTACCAAATTGATCGATTGATCAACTTGGGTACAACCAGCCTGCCAGATTTCACTTGAGTTTATTGCTAGCGGCTGGTGACCCCCCCTCCCCCCCCCCGTTCCGTCAGGAGAATACAATGTCTTAATAGGAGGGATTCCCCTGTCAGCACTGTCTGTGCTGATGGTGGAATAGTGTGAATTTCTTTCCTGCAACCTGCAGGTAAATAATTCACATCACCTATGGCCTGCCTAAGACACTGAACACATTTTGTTTTGATGTACCGATATATTTAGGCGATTGTAATGGAGCTTTCAAAGGGGCTTTAATTTAATTAATGTTACTCTTTCCTAGAATCTTAATTAAGTCTTAAATAATAGGAAACAAAATAAATATGCAAATTGCTTACATTGAAAGTAGCCGTTTAACTTGGAGATGGATACCTTGGACTCTAACAAACTAATTGGCTCGTTGGCTCATGAAACATCCGTCTCTTCTTTGTAAAAATGACAGGGGTCCTTTAAGTTCTGATTCTGAAGATGAGACAAGTATTGTTGTGTAATGTGATTCCCGGCTTCATTTCTGTAGGTACAATGCAGTCATATACATGGTCTCTAACCTACACTGTCACCACAGCTGCTAATGGACCTCCAGAGAGCCCCCAGCAAGTCCCGTGTATGAGGAGTGCACACATGTCCCCTTCTGTCACGCATCGAATACCTGTTTATCCACATCGAGAAGAACATGGGTAAGTAAAACTATTAAATCACCTCCAAAGGTTCCTTTTCTCTAAAGTATTTTGGAAAAATTGCATAGTTTTGGCTAACAATAGAGCCTGAATTGATTGATTCTTACCATATGGATGGAGGCATGATGTGTTTTTTTTATGCATAATTGGTGTTAACATAAACTCCATCCTCCTGAATGCCTTTTCCTTTTAACTTGTAAAGGTTTTAGGTGAGCCAAAATCTGATGCAGCTGTGCATGGTAGCCAATCAGCTTCTAACTTCAGCTTCTTCAATTAAGCTTTTACAAAAAAACTGGAAGCTGATTGATTTCTATGCAGAACCGCACCAGATTTTGCACCCTCTAGTTTTAGTAAATCAACCCTATTATTTTAAATGAAGCTTGTACAAAAGAGTATCATAATGCAGGGGTGCTAAGTGCAACATAATAAACTTTTATATATGTCAATGAAAACTTACGTAGCCAGTGAGGAACTTAATGGCTCCAAATGTGTCACTTATTGCCATTTTATTTTTTCAGGTATACAGGCAGCTATAATTATGGAACTTACAGCAATCAGAGTCATCACCCAATAGCATCGCAATATACATCTTTACCCCATGAGGCTGGAATAACAGGACCACTTCATTATACAGCCTACCACAGAAGCACCTCCCAGGTTTGTATGACTTGAGTCATGCTTATTAACAGTTATACACACTAGTCGTTTTTTTTTTCGTTCAACCCATCAAGGCTGAAGGAAAAAAACTGACAGCTCAGGAGGAGCCGCTGTACTAACAATACGACATTAGTACAATGATCTCCCCTGCTGTTCTGTTGTGTTACATAGTTACATAGCGAGGTTGAAAAAAGACACAAGTCCATCAAGTCCAACCTATGTGTGTGCTTCAAGTCAATCTACAATTTATATCCATCAATATTGTGGCCCCTTAGGTGTCCATCTAATAGGTTTTTGAAATTATCTATGCTGTCAGCTGAAACCACTGTTTGTGGAAGAGAATTCCACATCCTTGCTGCTCTTACTGTAAAGAACCCTCTACGCAGTTTAAGGTTAAACCGCCTTTCTTCTAGTTTTAGTGAATGGCTGCGTGTATTTGTGTGCTCCCTTGCGTGGAAGAGTTTTGTCCCTATTGTGGGGTCACCAGTACAGTATTTGTACAATTAAATCATATCCCCTCTCAAGCGTCTCTTCTCCAGAGAGAATAAGTTCAGTGCTTGTAATCTTTCTTCATAACTAAGATCCTCCAGTCCCTTAATTAGCTTTGTTTCCCTTTTCTGAACCCCTTCCGGTTCCAGGACATCCTTTCTGAGGACTGGTGCCCAGAATTGGACGACATACTCCAGATGTGGCCTCACCAGAGACCTGTATAGTGGGAGAATTATTGATTTATCCCTGGAGTTAATCCCCTTCTCGATGCATGCCAATATTTTGTTGGCTTTGCTTGCAGCAGCTTGGCATTGCATGCCATTGCTAAGCCTGTCCTCTACTAGGAACCCTAGGTCCTTTTCCATCCTAGATTCCCCCAGAGGCTCCCCCCCCAGTGAGTAGTTTGCATTCATATTCTTGGTACCCAAATGCAATATTTTACATTTTTCTACATTAAACCTCATTTGCCACTTATTTGTCCACCCCATAAATTTGTTCAGATCTTCTTGCAAGGTTTCCACTAGGCTTGTGCAATTTGTTTCGTTCCAAATTAGTTTTTTAACAAATTTTTTGAAATTCGGCAATTCGGACAAATCGTTGTTTCCGAATTTCCGAATTTTTGTTTTTCCAATTTTGAAAATTCGGTAATCCGAAAACCGGCAAATCCGAAAATCCAAATTGCGGTAGTTCGGAAATTCGGCAGACGGAAAAGCCAAAAAGCCAAAATTCGAAAATTTGGAAATCCGAAAATTCAAAAATAAGAAAGAACATTTGAAATAATAACTAACTAACGAATAACTATTCAATTATAGGTCTTGGAATTTCCTTGAAAATATGGCTGTTCGTGATAAATTTCATATATAAGTTCACTAACTAACTAATTCCAATACCTATAATTTAATAGCTATTTATTAGTTAGTTGTTATTTCAAATGTTCTCCCTTATTTTCGAATTTCCGAATTTCCCATTTTCGTATTCTTACTTCCGAATTTCCGAATGTCGGCATTTTAGGATTGCCAAATACGCAAATTTGCGAATTTTGAATCCCTAAATTTCGAATTTCCGATTTCCAAAATTTTTCGAATTTCTGAATTTCCGAATTCCTGAACTTCCGAAAAAAATAAAAAAATGAACGGAACGAAAACGAACAAATTTTCCGGCCGTGCACAAGCCTAGTATTCCACAGCCTATGGAGAAATTATTGCCCTGCTTAGCTTGGTATCATCCGCAAATATTGAGATTGAGCTGTTTATTCCATCCTCCAGATCGTTTATGAATAAATTGAATGGGATTGGTCCCAGGACAGATCCCTGGGGAACCCCACTTTCCACACCATTCCGAATATTCCCCATTTATCACTACCCTCTGGACTCGCCCCTGTAACCAGTTTTCAATCCAGGTACTCACCCTTTGGTCCATGCCGACAAACCTTAGTTTGTACATTAAAGCGGAGTTCCACCCAAAAGTGGAATTTCCGCTGATTGGATTCCTCGCCCCCTCAGGTGTCACATTTGGCACCTTTCAGGGGGGAGGGGGAAGAGGACGCCTGTCTTTAGACAGGAGTCCTTTTCCACACATCTGGGAGCTCTGTCCGGCTGCCGTGGCCGCTGACATCAGCAGCCCGGCTCCCTCCTCCCTGCTCGCTCTGCTTCTGCCCGCATGGCCAATAGCAGAGTGCAGCGGATCCTCGCACATGCGCAGTAAGGGGCCCAGCGTGAAGGCACAATGCTACACGTCCGGGTTCCCTTACCCGCAATAGATGCGGCTGCACTCGACCCCCTTTTCTGCAAAGCTCCACCACAATTCCACTGTTTGATGTCCTCAGGGGGGGCAAAGGCTTGCAGCGGGTGCAGACATCGCTGGACTCCAGGACAGGTAAGTGTCCTATTATTAAAAGTCAGCAGCTACTGTATGTGTAGCTGCTGACTTTTACTTTTTGCAGGGAAGTGCGGACCTCCACTTTAAGCGTTTTTGGGGAACTGCATCAAATGCCTTTGCAAAATCTAGATACACCACATCCACAGGCCTTCCTTTATCTAGATGGCAGCTCCCCTCCTCATAGAAGGTTAATAGATTGGTTTGGCAAGAACGATTCTACATGAAACCGTGCTGATTACAGCTAATGATACCGATTTCATTACAATAATCTTGTATATAATCCCTTATCATTCCCTCCAACAGCTTGCATATTATTGATGTTAAGCTAACTGGCCTGTAGTTTCCAGGGATATACCTTGGTCCCTTTTTGATATATTGGTGCTACATTGGCTTTTCTCCAATCAGCTGGTATCATACCAGTCAGTAGATTGTTCTTAAAAATTAGGTACAATGGTCTGGCAATTTCTTGACTGAGTTCCTTAACCACTTTAAGACCGGGCCTCTTTTTGGAGTTCGGTGGTTACAAGTTAAAATCAGTTTTTTTGCTATAAAATTACTAAGAACCCCCAAACATTATATAAATATATATATTTTTTCCTAACACCCTAGAGAATAAAATCGCGGCCATTGCAAAACTTTATGTCACACCGTATTTGCGCAGCGGTCTTACAAGCGTGATTGTTTTTTTTAAAAATGTAGTTTTTTTGAGTTAAAAAATAAGACAACAGTAAAGTTAGGCCAATTTTTCCCATATTGTGAAAGATAATGTTACGCCGAGTAAAATGATACCCAACATGTCATGCTTCAAAATTGCGTCTGTTCGCAGAATGGCTCTAAAGATCGTGGCGATACCTCACATGTGTGGTTTGAACACCGTTTTCATGTGTGGGCAGGACTTACATATGCGTTCGCTTCTGCGCTCAGCTCGCAAGGATGGTGCGCTTAAATTTTTTTTTTTTAATTATTTATTTTACTTTTTAATTTTTATTTTTATACTGTAATCTTTTTTTTAAAAAAAATGTGATCACTTTTATTCCAATTATAAGAAATGTAAACATTCCTTGTAATAGAAAAAAGCATGCCAGGACCTCCTAAATATGAGATCTGGGGTCAAAAAGACCTCACATCTCCTATTTACACTTAAACGCAAAAAACGTCGCTTCCGTCCAGCCATGTTATGGAGCCGAGTAAGCACCTTCGGCGGCTCACTCGGCTCACGGACACTGGGGGGACGGACGCGATCATCTCTGCCACTGCTGGCGGGTCTGTTAAGAAGCGGAGATGACCGGAAAGCAGTGGGGGGCACCTCTCCCGCTGCTGATAAAAGTGATCTCAGGGCCGATCCTAGGGTTACAGGCGCCTGGGTGCAGAAATATTTCTGGCGCCCCCATGTGGGCGTGGTCATCTTACTAACCCCGCCCCTTTACAAACGTTTCTATGGCAACAGCTCAAAACACAGAGATGCTCCCCTAAGGAGTCTTAATTAACCTGGGATCCTCCCATGATCTCTTAACAATAAACAACATACTGGAAGAGAAGCAGGGTACTCTAATGGGATCTGGAGGGGGATCTCTCTAATGGACACAGAGAGGGCTTCTGTTAGAGCAGTGGTTCTCAACTCCTGTCCTCGGCACCCACTAACAGGCCAGGTTTGCAGGATAACTGAAATACATCACAGGTGATATCATTTGCTGCTCAGTGATTGCAGTATTCTAGTCTGCATCTCCACAAGGTAAAATCTAAAATCTGGCCTGTTGGTGGGTCCCGAGGACTGGAGTTGAGAACCACTGTGTTAGAGAGAGTCTGTTAGAAAGAGCCCCCAGATATACTGCAGACATGGTACAGGAGATGGTCAGAGACTGCAGA
>BLSH010170685.1:2411687-2432922 GCA_018402905.1 Glandirana rugosa
GTCAGTAAACGTGTTATGAAAAAAAAAGGCGAAAAACATTAAAAACGAGTAAAAACCTGATATACGTGAAATAACAAAAGATATGTCTCTATATAGGGAGACCCCTATAACCGTGTAGACAAATTCTTGTGACACCTCACAGAAAACCTCTATGGGGGAGAAAGGAAAATAAGGAGAAAAAAAGGAATTAAAAAAAAGACTAAACATAAGTGAACAAATAGTTATAGATAACTAGTCCTATAACCACATAAAATATGTTTATAAATCAAATAACATACGTGAAATTGGTGAACGGCTGGCGGTTGGCGTCCAACTGCCGCTGTTCCGCTCACAGTGCGCGTTATCGCAGCCGCCGTCGTATGACGGCGATTTGCGATAACGAACCACCTTGTCGCCGTCAACCTGCGGTTGGCGGTCGGCAAGTGGTTAAAGTGCATACAATAAACTAAATATTTGTATAAAATACACCAATATCCTGATCAATAGATATTGATAAACAAGTGAATACAAATCAGAAAAAAAATTAAGGAAAAAAAGAGGAATAAAAGGAAAGAGGGGGTATCTCCAAAAGACACTCCACAGTGTTCTTAAACAGATGTGCCAATATCCCCAGAGGGATATATCTCTGTATAGAAAACAATAAAGTGCATATAGTCCAAAAATGAGCAAAAATTACAAAAAGCGGAAAAAAAAAGTATTGTGCAAATGACTGTAAACCAATATTCAAAGTACATGGATATTCAGCAGTTCATAGTGGGCGATCATTAGATGTGAAGAGGTAGTAATCTGTCAGTCACAAAATAGCTGTGAGACGCCGCCACCGGAGTAAGTAAAGGCTTACCAGAATGCCAAATATACTGAGCCTGGGATAAACCACTCATGAACTTCACTCCAAGGATGGATATATGGGATCGCTCTTATAATAACTGGAGTTTGCATGTTCTCCCTGTGCCTGCGTGGGTTTTCTCCGGGTACTCCAGTTTCCTCCCACACTCCAAAGACACGCTGGTAGGTTAATTGGCTCCTGTCTAAATTAGCCCTAGTATATGTATGAATATGAGTTAGGGACCTTAGATTGTAAGCTCCTTGAGGGTAGGGACTGATGTGAATGTACAATGTAAGTATAAAGCGCTGCGTAAATTGACGGCGCTATATAAGTATCTGAAGTAAACAAAATAAATAAATAAAAAATACACTTGCAAAGTCTAAAAATTCCCAGTGCCAATTTGAGTATGATATTCTGCAGCAGGTTTCAGTCATTGAATATTGGGCTGATCTGATCAGGCAAATCTCAGTCACTTTCTGGTAGTGTTGGTGTTTGCTTGCTTACTCCACCTTCTGTCATATACAGTGGGGAAAATAATTATTTGATCCTCTGCAGATTTTGTAAGTTTGCTCACTTACAAAGAAATGAAGGGTCTATAATTTTTCTCATAGGTGTATTTTAAATGATAGAGAGAATATCAACCAAAAATCCAGAAAAAAACACGATACAAATGTTATAAATTAAGTAGCAGTTCAGTGAGTATAAAAGTATTTGATCCCCAAGCAAAACTGACTTAGTACTTGGTGGAGAAACCCTTGCTAGCAAGCACAGAGGTAAGATGTTTCTTGTAGTTAGTGACCAGGGTTGCACATATCTCAGGAGGGATTTTGCTCCCCTCTTTTTTTACAGATCTTCTCTAAATCCTTAAGGTTTCTTGGTTGTCGCTTGGCAACTCGAAGTTTCAGCTCCCTCCATACATTTTTCTATAGGAGTAAGGTCCTTAATGTGCTTCTTCTTGAGCCACTCCTTTGTTGCCTTGGCGGTATGTTTTGGGTTATTGTCATGCTGAAAGACCCATCCATGACCCATCTTCAGTGTTCTGGCTGAGGGAAGAAGGTTCTCATCCAAGATTTTACAATACATGGCCCGTCCATTGGCCCCTCAATGCGGCAAAGTCCATTTGTACCTTTAGCAGAGAAACAGCCTCAAAGCATGTTTCCACCTCCATGCTTGACTGTAGGGATGGTGATCTTAGGGTCATAGTCAGCATTTTTCTTCCTCCAAATATGGCGAGTCCTCCTCCTAAAGAAGGCACATGTACAGTCATGCCAATGGACATCTAAATGATTTAGAGAAGGTTTGGGAGAAAGTGCTGGGGTCAGATGACACCAAAATTAGGCTTTTTCGCATTAACTCAACTCGCTGTGTTTTGCGGATGAAAAATGCTGACTATGACCCTAAGAAAACCATCCCTACAGTCAAGCACAGAGGTGGAAACATGATGCTTTGGGGCTGTTCTCTGCTAAAGGTACAGGCTGATTTTGCCACATTGAGGGCCCAAGTATTGTAAAATCTTGGATGAGAAAATTCTTCCCTCAGCCAGAACACTAAAGATGGGCTGTTCCAGCATGACAATGACCCAAAACATACCGCCAAGGCAATAAAGGAGTGGCTCAAGAAGAAGCACATTAAGGTCATGGAGTGGCCTAGTAGGTCTCCAGACCTTAATCCTATAGAAAAGTTGCCAAGAGACAGCCAAGAAACCTTAAGGAATTAAGATCTTTAGAAAAGATCTGTAAAGAAGAGTGGAACAAAATCCCACCTGAGATTTGTGCAAACCTGGTAACCAACTACAAGAAAGTCTTAGCTCTGTGCTTGCCAACAAGGGTTTCACCACCAAGTACTAAGTCATGTTTTGCTTGGGGATCAAATATTTATTTTACTCACTGAGCTGCAACTTTATTTATAGCATTTGTTTTATGTGTTTTTTTCTGAATTTTTGGTTGATTTTCTGTCTCTAACATTTAAAATACACCTATGATAAAAATTATAGACCCTTCATTTCTTTGTTAGTGGGCAAACGTACAAAATCTGCAGGGGATCAAGTAATAATTTTCCCCACTGTATTTCTATTGATCTATCACTATGATGGGATTTAAAACTGGCCTATAGGAATGTGCGGGAAATGAAAGGAAATGGGAAAGCTTCCACACCACCAGAGAATGCTTTGTACAGCATTGGGTGGAGGAAGAGAACCGTTAGCTACTGAGAGTACTTTATACCTGTCAGGATCTTTTTTTTTTTTTTTTTTTTGTAAGAGTTGCTTTGAAGCCTAACTGAACATTCAGTTTAATTCTACCAAAATGTATCACAGGTGCCTCAAAACAAGAGATTTTCAAAGTTTTACAGTTTGTTTTTTTTAGAAACAGCCACAGCCTGAGTAGAGAAGCCTGCCCCCCAGCATGCTGCAGAAAAAGACTCTTGTTCTCTTTGTGGAGGCAAAGGTCTCTGTACAGAAGTCCAACACCCCACCCCCTGCAAATTCAAACCTACAACTTTTATTGCTCTTTTTATTTCAAAAGAAATTTTAAAAATGAAAGCTTTCATCAAAATAATACCTGATGTTAGTACTATGAAAGTCCTTATTCAGGTTCTTCCTGTGATAACGCTACACTGCTCTGTCCCGGTCTTTTACAAGTGTGCTCCTGTCATATAGGCTTCTGATGGAGACTACAATTAAGCTGTTTTAACTAGAATTAAGCAGATCTGGTACACTTATCTCCAAAAGGAAACCCTCCCTCAGAAGTGCCATGTATCCAACTCCATGTAACCAACAAGTATTTTGTAAAACATGTAAATTGTTTTATTTAAAAAAATGGCAATTTATGATACACTGGGATTGGTATGTCAAAACTGAAGCAAAAAGAATCTAAAGCAGCTGTGCATGGCAACCAATCAGCTTCTATCTTCAGCTTCTTAAAGCGGACTTCCACCCATGTAAAAATCAGCAGCTACAAAAAGTGTAGCTGCTGACTTTTAACAATCGGACACTCACCTCTCCCTCGCTCCAGCGATGCAGTCGCCCGAGGGCTTGCTTTTCGCCCCCTCCCCTCGGCGGCGCCGGCATCATAAGTGTGGGCACCCAGCTTTGGCGCCTTGTGACTGGCTGACGTATCTTCTGGGACCTGTGACCTGTCCCAGAAGATCGCCGAGAGGGAGCCGTGGCGCCAGGAGAGGAAGTGGACCCGTGACCCTGTGAAAACAGGGTCCTTGGTCACCCCCTCAAAAAAAGACATGCCAATTGTGGCATGTCGGTTGGGTCACCTTCCATTAAAGCGGAAGTTCCACTTTTGGGTGGAACTCTGCTTTAAGTTAAAGAGGAACTAATGTTCCACTTTAAAAAACTGTGAGCAGGCAGGCTCTTTATTACAGAAGAAACATGCAATGTCACTTCTGCAATAAAATAAATCTACCTGTCTGCTCTCAGTCTTTTTTTGGACTGTACATTGAGCTGCACAAGCACAGCTCAGTTTACATTCTGGCACAGCGCCTGTGAGATAGTAAAGATGGCCACAGCCTGGCACCCGGATGTCAGACTGTTGAAGGAGAGGTAAGTATTGCTGGGTTTAGATCCGCTTTAAGCTGTGAAAATGAAAGTGGGAAGCTGATTGCCCTGCCACGCACACCTGCTACAGTTTTCATGTATTCCCCTTATAGTGTTTTAGTAAAGTAAATAGTTAGTTATACCCTAAAAGTACTTTAACATCCTTGTATTAATACTTTTTTTTTTTTCTTGCAGTACCCATTTAACAGCCAGACACGTATGGAGCCCTGTCTGATGAGCAGCACTCCTCGACTTCATCCAAGTCAAGTGGCACCACGCTGGTCAGATGTGGCATCAAGCAACAGCTGCTATTCCTCCCCTTCCATGCACTCTGGCAGATATGGGAGCTCTACCGACATGTACACATCCTTGGCTACACGAAGGAACTCAGACTATGATCACATGCAGCATTTTCCCGGCTTTGCATATATAAATGGGGAGGCAAGCACAGGCTGGGCCAAGTGAAGCATGTGCTGAAGATTCTTCAGAACTTCTAAGACTATTTCTAAAATTATAAGAACCTGGTTATAAAAAGGGCATAGTTTTAAAAAAATGGACATGTACAGTGAATAAAAGTCCTTGTAGTGAATGAGAATTTATCGCTACTGTAGAGCACTATGTGGGGCCAAATGGTGCCTTTCAAATGTTAATTATTTCTGTTTATGTGATCCCAGTTCCAGATAATAATTATGTTCCATTCTGGCTGTTAACAATATAGTTGGAAACAGTGGAAAGAAGAATTGTACTTGCTGCCATATGAAACCCATCAGTATCTCCATTTTATAGCTCTAAAGCAACGTGAGGGAACGAAAGGGAGAATCTGATTGGTTGTCATACATAGCGGTAATTATTCCCTTTTCAGACAATTTTGAGCATGAGGCCCTTCTACACTTAGAGGTCATCAGATGCTTATTTTCATGTGCAAACCTGAATTGGAAAATCTTAATGATTTTTATGGTCAACACCTTTACTTTCCCTTTTTATTAGGTCTCCTTCATGCTCATGAACAAATGGCACCTTAAGGCATCTAGGTAGTCCACTGCACTTGTGTTATAGTGCACCACAACACGTACAAAGTCTTTGTGGTCACTAAGCAATGGTTTCTTAGAAAGTGGATGGTTCCTTCACTACTGAGCTGCAATGGGAATGTTGGTTAAAGCAGGAATAAGGCCCTGTTCACATTCCGAAATTTGAGATTGCAGGCAGAGTCATAGAGATTCTACCTGCGATCCCAAATCACATGGCGATCGTTGTACAACATGCGTTTGGGTACCATTGTCTCTTAATGGCACCCCAAATGAGATGCAATTCTGCCACAATTAAAAATTTAGTGAAGCTTGGAGGAGGAGCTTTCAGATAACAAAGGCGCATAGGACAGCCCATTCAAGTGAGTGGGCTGGCCCTATGTGACATGCAAAATTGTGTGAAAAATGCTCTACAAAAAAAAAAAAGCTTGTTCCCGTTTCGCAAAAGTGTGAATGCAGCCTAAAGGTTACACTGGATGATGCCTGCCTGTGGAGATGAGCAAAGCTCAGTATTACCAAAAAAGGAGCAGACAGAATCTGGAGCAGCTTTGCATGGCAACCAATCAGCTTTTATTGTCAGCTTGTTCAGTTAAGCTTTGAAAATGAAACATAGAAGCCAATTGGTTTCCATGCATATCTGCTTTAGATTCTGTCTGCTCCAGTCTTAAGCTTCGTACACACTACTAGATTTTTTTTTCGTTCAACCCAACGGGCTGAAAGAAAAATAACTGACAGCTCAGGTTGGAGCAGCTGTACGAACTATGCAATGTTAGTACAGCGATCTCCTCTACTATTCTAGCGTGTTCTGATGGGGGACGACCCCCTCTAGAACACTCCGGTAGACCTCTTTTGGTCATGCCCCTTCAACAGAAGCCGGCCAAACTAGTGGCTCCTGTCAGACTGGCTGCAGTACACACGGGCCGCATATTGACCGGTTTCTATTGAACCGGCCAATGCCGTACATCATTTTCCCAGATAGACCATGGCCTTAGGAATCTGTATTCCCAACCTAAACAGCAGTTAGCAGGAGTAGCCAGACTTCAAAGCATTTTTACATTACACATTTTAAAATAATATTTAGTTAAATATTTTCAAAAAAAGGGAAGGCCAAGCTAATAATAAAACTCAGAGTTGAAATGTTGGCCCAGGTATTAAAAGATCTAACACCAAATTACACTACTTTTTGATTATGTTAATCTCCCCAATAAGTTTAGTATGATGCATAACAAAGTAATTGAACAGGTGCATTTTGAGAAGTTCCAAAAGCAAAAATACCAACCAGTGACCATTATTGAAGATGGCCATAAACATTAGATGTCCATAGAACAATGCGTGTAAGGGCCTGTGTTGATGGGCTTTTGTTTACTTCAGATGGATTTAGCATTTCCATAAAAGTCTATCGGAATGCAAAACCCATTTGAAGAATGTCAAATGCCAGTCAGAAGGAGGTCAACTGCAAGTCTAAAGCCCCTGTCAGTGGATTCTGAATTACCTCTGAAGCGTCTCAAACTGATGCCCAAGCCTATCAACACAGGACCTAATTTTGGTTTGTCTTTGATGCATAGTAGGCCAAGGCAGACACCCCAAAGCTACCAGTATTAGGAGAAAAGGTTACTGCAATTTTTTTTGGAAAACCTATGGTTCCCTGCTGCCTGTTTAATGGATATCCATGCATATTTGGAAGATACAAGTATGTATGTTTATGTAACAATAACATTTGAGTGATAACAAAAAGGTATTTCTACTGGGTGTTTAGGGTGGCCAATTTGAGGCCATCTCCATATGTGCAATATGGCTTGAAAATGTATTGTTACATGTATTTTCCATCTTGGCAGATCCAATATACCCCATTACTACTTCTCTATGGCAGCCAGAGACTGTCAGAGCGAATGTATCCTCCTTGAACATTTAAAATGTTGGGCATGAGATTATAAAGGTACTGATTGTAAATGTCATGCTTCAGTAAAGCCCTGTTTGTGCAGGTTATTTGTGATTTAGTTATGGGTGCAAAAAACTGCCACACTTCTAGATACATTGAGCAAGTGTAGCAGTGTCAGTAGGAATGCCAGCTCCTATATCTGCCCCATTGTTTTGGCAGTTATATCTAAAAGAATTATATTGTACTGACAGCTGATAACACAAACAAAATGTCATAGATTAAAAGACAGGGAAATGAATGGCACAAATGATCAGGCCCCTTCAACAAGATAGCAGAGGGGCTACAGCATTTTAGTTATTTTAATTTTTCTTTTTTACAGTTATCTCTTAAAAGCTCAGCCTTCCGTAATGATTTGTTTATTAGATATTTCTAGACCTAAAACAATGAAATGCAATGATAAAATCCTATATTTGGTCCAGCATAATACAGTATAGCAAATAAGGCAATATGAATATGCACATTTGTTAGACCACAATTTAAAAAAAAAGGCTTCATTTTGATGCCAGCTTGCAAAAATACAATTTATTATCATTCTGTCATGTCAGTTAATGTAATTTTTTTTCTGAATACAGCGACACTTTAGTCTAAACATTATGATGTATAGTCCTCATTCATAGGTTTTTTAAATGAGAACTGCATTTGCTACCAATGAGATTTGAAATTACAGAGTCAAACTTCTAACTGGAATTTGAAATTCCAAATTTGATTGGTGGTTAGGCAGCACAGTTTTTAATGTATTCTTAAATAAAGCTCTATATATCTATTTATGCACTGGCTGCAAATCATGAGAAATGCAGGCTTGTTGGTATATTGGGAGCCCTATGTAATGTTCACAGTTTTTATTCATTATGCCAGTAAATTTAGCAATGCCTCTTTCCAATAAGGTAGTAACACAGGGGTTAATTTACTAAAACTGGAGCGTGCAAAATCCGGAGCAGCTCTGCATAGAAACCAATCAGTTTCCGGATTTTATTGTCAAAGCTTAAGCGAACAAGCTGAAGTTAGAACCTGATTGGCTACCATGCACAGCTGCACCAGATTTAGCACTCTCCAGTTTTAGTAAATCAACCATACAGTTACATTTTCTAAACAACTGTGAACAGAAATATTACCTTAGGTAGGGATTGAGGTTGAACTCAAATTTTGACAAAGCAACAAAATCATATGGCTGTTTTGTAATATAGACCAGTATAAAAAAAAGAAGAGTTGACATGTAGCCCGCTATACCCAAACAGTTCAGTTGACACTTTTTGATTTGGAAAAGCCCCTCATGTGTGTGGCCCAAGCAAATATGGAATGGGAAGCCTCGGTTCCTTTAAGCTGTAGATGCTCATGCTTAAACTGATCATATATAATGAGGCGGTTCTCCTCATATTATAGGAGCAGAAAATATTATACCCCTAAGAAACACATTACAGGAAACCTCTACATGCTGACCTGTATAATGTATGCAAATGAAAGATTTTGACTTCACTTTGGCATTCTTATCTGCATGCTTGTCCCAGGTCAGTAGCTGAAAATGCATTGAGGGCGGAGGCAGATGGGAAACAAGTATTCAAACATTATTTATTCTTTCCTTTAAAGTAAAAATGTCAAAACATTGGAAATTAAACCACATATGATATATGATGAAACAAACATAACCAGTGAAATCTACATATTAGATATATGTACATCTTGACTTTTCCTGTAAGTAAGTTTGACCTTACTCTTTTAGACCTTCTGAGACTCTCTGTTGTTCCGTGATACTGCCATTACCTTAGAAGAATTTTGACTAGTGTATGGCCAGCTTAAGTCCCTGTTTTCTACTGATGGGCGGATTTACTAAAGGCAAATAGACGGTGCACTTAACAAGTTCAGTTGCTTCAGAGCTTAGTAAATGATAGGAAGCTCCGCTGACTTTCATCATCCAATCATGTGCAAGCAAAAATGCTGTGTTTTGTTTTTTTTTTATTTCCCTTGCATGTGATTGGCTATTCTTTGCAAAGTATACATTCTCATTATTTACTAAAGTGCACGGTCTATTTGCCTTTAGTAAATCCACCCCCATGTTTCAAATTACATTCATATTTGGGGTGAACATGAAAAATAGCCACATACCCTATCCACAAAACCTCACTGCCTCTTCCCCCTACCTGAATCACTGGGTGCATCTTCCAGAGGAAATCATGTTATTATTTTTTTTAATTTAGTGCAGCTGTGCAATGGTTTCACTCTCCCAGCCATGTCTTTAGGCTCATTTATTACAGACCTGAGGCTGGGTGTAAACATTGATAGGGCATCTACATTGCACTTGCAGCACACTGATGGCGGGTGCAATAGTCTAATGTTGCTGCATTTACAACTTTTTTTGCAAAAGGTGGACTTAGCTTTTAACTTTTGGCGTTTACAAATGTTACTGCTGTTTATGCATTTTTATGATCAGTTTGAGTTTCATACGTTTGTGACAGGTTTGCTTTAGTGATTATATATAATCATTAAAATGTATGAATAGCCATTTTTTTTTGTTTTGGATAGAGTATGAATGGTTTAAAACCCCTATCTGGATATTTTTTGCTGTCTTTGTCCTGTTGAGAAGCCACATTTACTTCCTGCTCTAGAGATGTAATGGAAAAATAATAGGGAATCTAACCAGAGTGAGAGGGATTCCTGTCCTAGACAGTTTTCACCCAAACACTGGTCCCCATTGGATAATTTACGCGCTCCTCTTGCTCTGTTGATAGCTCTAAAATGTGGTCCTACCCGCTTTTTTTCTGTCTCAGTGACAAAGGACAAATTAAAGCCTAGTAGGCACGGGCTGAATGTTGGGCCGACATTTGGCTCGTATGTATGGCAGCCAGTCCGACAGAAGAAGGCTCATGACCGGAAAAAGGTCAGTTGACCGGTTCCCGGTCAGCGTTCTCATCCAATGGCTGAGAGCACTGACCAGAGTGTTCTGGCGGGGGGGCCGTCCCCCCTGTCAGAACACAATAGAACAGCAGAAGAGATTGCTGTACTAACATCGGATTGTTAGTACAGCGGCTCCGACTGGAGCTGTCAGTTTTTTTATTGTTCAACCAGAAAAAAAAATAGTGATGTGTACTGGGCTTAAGGCCCCATGCACACAGGACGTTTTTGACTGTTTTACAGCAGCTACTTTTAGCTGCAGACGTTTTTTTCTACAGTCAATAAACCGTCCATCATTTTATCCTATGTGTCTATGCACACATAGGCTGTTATCAACTGTTTTTAGCAGTGACGTTTGAGAGTTGTAAAAAAAAAAACAAGACCTGTGGGTTCTGAGAGACGTTTTTCAGCTGTAAAAACATTAAAATGCTCAAAAACGCCCAAGAACGCTAAAAAACGCAGCTAAACGTTGATCCCCAACATTTTTGGATGTTTTAGATCAATTGGAAAAAACCCCCAAAAAACGCGAAAAAAACGTGCAAAAACGCCGGTAATATAACGCTGGTAAAAGCTGAAAAAATCACTGATAAGCCACTGACGTTTTTAGGATGTTTTTTTAACGTACTGTGTGCATGAAGCCTAAGGCCTCATACACATAAATGTATGAAAAAAAATAAGCAAAACGTCGGGCCCAATGTCAGCGAAAAATCTGTGTTTTTTTCTGCGTTTAGCATCGGCGTTAGTGAGCGTTAATGCGCGTTAGTGAGCATCGGTGTCAATAGGCGTTTTTAAAAAAAGAAACATTCCGCTATTTTTGAACCTGAAAACGTCGGCGCCGGTTAACGCCGGTATGGCGTTAGTGAGCGTTTTGCGGCGTTGGCATCAAAAACGTCAAAACATTACAGCCTCGGGATGCGCTGGCTGTGGGTTCTACTTTCAGCTCACTAACGCCGATGCCATCTACAGCTCAAACGTCAGCGTTTTAATGGGTCATTGAATAACATGGAGAGCTGTAAAATACGTTAAAAAACGTGGCTGTAAAAAACGCCCGTGTGTATGAGGCCTAAAGAGTTAAATCTCTCCAGAATGGACACAGTCCACAATATAAAACTAACCAAGGATCTACCCCTGCTTTCCAAACAAGTTTTGCCTTTACAATTTAAAGTGTACCTGTCACAAACCTGGGAAACGTGAGATGCAAATCCATCACTGGCTGATGCTTCCTTGTTACCTAATCTTGCAAAATGAATCTAAATAATTTGTGGAGGTTTTGTGGTTAACAAACAGAGCCAGATAGGAGTTCACATGACAACAATGATCAATACTTCTTGGAAATAAAAGAATATATTGGCAACTGTATTGTGTAGGGATAGTTCAAAAAGCAGACTTATCGTTTCTTTCATGCCCATTTAAAAATCAAGTTGTTGCTCGGGTTTATTTTCCAGATTCAGCAGGAAAAAAAAAATGTATATATTGTAATTTGCACACATGACGGATCTGTATATCACTAACTTTCACCATGATATACTTGTTGGCAAACAAAGTTGTGCCTTGCAGAAACTGCAATTTAACACAGGTGTATAAACTTTGTAATGTACTTTGTCTTAGACATTTCTGTGTCTAATCTGTAGCATTGTGAGTTTTTTTTTTTTTTATTAGAACAAATTAACATGATTGTATTCCATATTTTAAAGAAACGCACTGAGGAAATAAAGCAGACTTATTACCCTATGGGTAAGACATTAATAAATGATTTATATAACATCTGAGAAATCTATTATGTGTAGATAATATATTTCCTAGCAGCCAGTGTGGTAACTGTGCGCGTTGCAAGTGAAAAAAACAAAACAAAAAAAACCCCAAGATATTATTTGTACTGTTGTGAAGCAAGTATTCACGTCAATAAACAGTTTATTGGAAATATATAGTTATGGTGGTCATTATTCTTATAAGTTCAGATATTGCTATGATTAAAGTAGAACTACAGTAAAAGCATTTTTTTCTTTATTTTGGATAGGGTACTGGAGGGCTATAATATTATAATCTTTTTTCCATCTGTGTCCAATTGGGGAGATTTCCCCTTCATTTCCTGTGTCAAAGCCAAAACAGGATATGGGAGGAAATCTCTTCAAAGTGAAGGAATCCCTAGTTCTCACCAGGGTCATGAGAACTAGCGCACCCTTATGCCTCGTACACACGGGACGACGATTGTACGTACGATCGTCTCACATCGTATGTTGGATAATGTAAATTGCATACTAACTGCACTATACGATCGTACGACCACAGAAAGACCATTCAGGTGCATGTAATTAGCATCCGGCCGTTCCTGACTTCGGAGCATGCGTGTTTTGCTCAATACAACTTGTTGTACCAACTGCTCTGTACACACGATACAACGGTCGTATGAGCGCTTGTTGGTACGACCAAGTTTTCTAGTCTGCTCATACAACTCCCCTTGTACGACCGTCGTATGTTCGGCTGTTCTAATCGCGCATACGAACGATCTATGTCGCATACAACGGTCGTTAGTACGACCTGTTGTATACGATCGTCGTCCCGTGTGAACGAGGCTTTAGGAAGATTGCTCCTCTATATTGTGACCCAAAATTTGGTATTTTCTGCCACTTTTTGTTTTATTGATAAACGGGACAAACAGCTGCTTTCCAGCGATGATCAGAAGTTCAAGTCCAGTGACTGCACTGAGTTTTGACCACTTGACCTCCGGAAGGTTTTACCCCATTCATGACCAGGGCGTTTTTTTTGGAGATTCAGCGCTGCTCTACTTTAACTGGCAATTGCACGTTCATGCAATGCTGTACCCAAATTAAATTTATATATATTTTTTCCACACAAATAGAGCATTCTTGCTATATAAATTTAAAAATACTGAAAATTTTGAACCCCCCCCCCCTACATTTTTCTTTCACGTGTTTCTGTAATAAAATTTTACATACAAATAATCTTTAAACTGTAGTTAGCTACTTTTCTTTGGTAATAATAACTCAAATCAGTGTATACTATTTAGTCTATCTGTAAATTTTTGTCACAATATATTGGAAAATGAAGATTGCTTTTTTTTCACAATTTTTTTTTTGCATACTGTCACCAGTACAATACAACTTTATGGTGTGGCAGTGATCAGGGATACTGACTGGTGACCATATGTTAAAAAAAAAAAAAAGCTTTTTATTTAAATTTTTATAGTTTTTTTTCTGACTCTGGGGAGGGGTGATCAAGGATTTTTTTTTTTACACTGTGATCATTTGTTACAGTGATAATCACTATAACAGCAATCATTTCAACTGTTATGAATGGCTTTCATGCATAGCTCATTGTCTACTATTGTGATGCTGTGATTGGCCACAGCTATCACATGGTACAGGGTACTGCGATTGGCCCAGGTACCATGTGATTACTAGTGAACAATAACAGATCATGTACAATAGCAAACGATGTCATGAATGGATTTAATTTATAACTGTTGTTTACTAGGTGTCATGTGATCGCACATCGATACCGAGCACTGTCTGTACGCATGAGCAAGGCGACATATGGGTACATCGGGGTGGCTGCTCAAGCGACTGCCAGCAGTAAAATTACTGCTGGCCAGTTGGGAAGCGGTTAATATTCTTGTTTTAAAAATAAATAAAAGCCAGTGGGTACGTTTTTGAAAGTACACCTAGATACAGATATACACAAGCAGTTTGAGAACTTATACTGTGAAATCTTAGAGGTAACTGTAGCATTGCCCCCTTGAGGGCTGCTTAGATTTACCTGTTCATGTGCACTGCCCTGACCTTGTGAACACTCCAACCCACCTGACACACTGGGTTCAGACATCTTTTTGCAAGCACCTTTAAGTGACACTCCAACACAAGTTAAATAGATATTCTCTTTTTTACTGGAATAAGTATATGTGTACAAAAGGTTATTGATCAACCAAGACTCAGGTGAGGAATCTCCAAGAATACAGCTTAAAAACGGTAACAATAACGAACTTATATAATTCTATTGTCTAAAAAGACTCATACACAATCCAACTTAACCAACCGCTCATTAATCAAATTAGTAAATGACCCCCGAGAGGGATTGTCTCACACAAAAAGTATAGATCAATATCTGAATTTAACCCTTTAGGGTACATAGTGCCCAAAAAATTTATCCACTCTACTTCTTCCTTATTATCAGATCACGATTGCCCCCTCTCCATTTCGATTAATACCATCTATAACCATATATTTAAGCTGTGAGATCGCATGGCCCTTCTCAACAAAATGTGTCGCCAATGGGAGCTGCGTAAGTTTATCTCTTATAGAGTATTTATGATGGGCAATGCAATCCTTGACTTTCTGTGTTGTCTCACCCACATAGAGGAGCCACCAAGGACATTTAATAACATAAATAACATAGGAGGATTGACAAGTGTAATATCGTTTAATATCAATCCCATGACCTCTATGTGGGTGAGACAAAAATTGCCCCTTACTCATAGAATTGCATTGAATGGAACCATTATTGCGAGGTCCCAAAAAGGTTATGGGGGGGGGGGGTCAGAGAACAGTATTTATCAGTCCTCACCAGTCTATCCCGCAAAGGTCTACCTCGTCTATAAGACGGGAGTGGAGGTTCATTAAGTTCAGGAATGTTCGAATAGTTTTCACCAAGGAAAGACCAGTGTTTCCTGATAATACTGAATATCCTATAAGAAGAAGGATGGAATTGTAACACAAATGGAATTATATTTTGTCTAACAGGTTTTTGTTGGGAAATAGAAAAAAAATCATCCTTCGTTCCTTTTGTACAACCTCTGAAGGGTAACCCCTTTGTGTGAGTCTCTCTTCCATCTCATCAAGTCGCTGATGGCACATCCCAGAATCATGCGCGGTTCTAGTTACTCGGGTTAGTTGGCTCCTAGGAATCGATCTGATCACCCCTGGAGGATGAAAGCTTCTGTGATGCAGCAATTGGTTGCGATCAGTATCTTTTATATAAAGATCACTCATGATCTTCAATCCCTGTATACTCAACATGGTGTCTAAAAAAGACAGCTGTGTAGTAATATAGGTGATGTTATATCGCAGACCAGGTACCAGATCATTGAGATACTCATGGAATAATAGTAAAGACTCACAGTCGCCTATCCATATAGCAAACATGTCATCAATAAATCTGGACTACCCCCTACAGTGGTCCAGAAATAATCTATTATTGTAAATAAAAGAGTTTTCAATTATGTTCATAAAAGTGTTTGCATATGGAGGTGCGACACTAGAGCCCATCACTGCTCCTCTTAGTTGAAGAAAATGAGACTCTTTAAAAAGAAAATAAATCTCTTCAAGTACCACTTCTGATAACTTCAGCAAAAACGTAATCTGAGCATTTTCATATTGGCGGGTCTGTGTTAAAAGGCGACGACAAGCTTCAATACCTAACTTGTGTGGAATAATCGTGTAAAAACTGGATATATCCCATGTAACAAGAATGGAGCCGGGCACCAACTCAACTTTTTTGCTCTTATTGAGAAAATCACTTGTATCTCTAATATAATATGGTATCCTGGCTCAGCAGCCATGAATACAGTGGCCAGCACACACAGGGGGAAACAAGAACAGGTAGGATCAACCAGGTATATTACAACATAGATCATGCCTTAAATCTTTTTTTTTTACACAGTAAATTGATCCTGTGTATGTGATCAAATTCAGGCAGTGCCTTACCTAGATTCAAACTCCAGTTCATACATGATTTAACAGCCAGAGTACAACAAATTAGTGACCTTATCCTTATCTACTGTAGTAAATCATTACAGCTAGGTAATCCCCCAGCCTGTGACTGAACAGTGAAAGATCAGCATCAGTTCACCCCTCTGTTTACACTGCTCCCCCACTTATTAACATATATGGGGTCTGGATCACCAGCCAGATGTTCTTTTTAAAGCAAACTCATTTTATTGCTCAAAAACAGCCAAACAATTAAACAGCTTTCTTCGGCTTACCAAACAAAAGCAAAGCTAACTCTGGTATATAGAAAATATAACTACGTCTCAACATCAGTGATGACGAACCTTGGCACCCACGATGTTTTGGAACTACATTTCCCATGATGCTCATTTACACTACAGAGTGCATGAGCATCATGGGAAATGTAGTTCCAAAACATCTGGGATGCCTAGGTTCGCCATCACTGGTATAGACTAATGCCACAACAGGGTTTAGGTTTTCTGGCTGCTTTGGGGATCCAGAAAAGAGCCACAGGAGCCCAAGCAGCACCTCAGTAGTCAGACATTCCACAGTCCTCTCCCCATTGTATCCTGTTCCATTCAAAGCCTCAGACACCTGCTGGCTGCTTTATGCCCTTATCAGGCCTCTCTTGCAGGTGGGTTTACGCTGTCAGGACACAGTACCTGTAGTCAGGGTTGGAGGCTCTTTCCCACCCAAAACCTCTCCAAGCCTTTGAATTCCGTGTCCCATATGAGGACCTAATAATCCTGGGAAAGCCTTAAACCAACTTTCCCTCTCTATCAGATCACCCCTCACCCTGTATAGGTGAGAATCCATGAGTACTTCATCCTGTTATCTATTGTCCCCTCAAACGGACCACAATACAAACAAAGGGGGACACATTTCTTTCATCCTGGACCCATCCCTGGCTCCTTTAAATATCTCTACAGTGTACCTAGAGAAGGCATCCACATTGTTGTGTGTTGCTTTCCAGGCCTGTGTTCCACCACAAATGTAACCTGGTTGATGGCCAGGCATTCTCACTCACTATGGCCAGGTCCGATGCAAGGATTTTTGTCTACAGAGGCGAGGGTACATTTTGCTGCCACCCCCACCACACCACACACGCACACAATAACACATCTCATGTATTAGAGCCCCCCCCCCCAAAAAAAAAACAGAATTCCCCTTTCACACCAGTAACTCCTCTTATATCCAGCCCACCCCCCCCCCCCCCTTACATAAGGAGTCATCCCCTTTACATCAGGAGCCCTCCTTAAATCATGGGTCCTTCTTTCACATCAGGGTCTCCCTTTATATTATTAGTCTCCCTTTACATCAGCATCCCAGTGTGACAAGAGGGGGCAGTATGACAGGATGGGACAGATTGACAGGAGGGGGCAATGAGATAGAAGGGGGCAGTGTGACAGAAAAAGTAGTGTGACAGAAAGGGGGGGCAGAGTGACAGGAGGGGGCAGTATGACAAGAGGGGGGCAGAGTGACAGTAGGACACCAGGACACACACTATACACTGGTCACTGTGGAGAAGAGTCAGGAATCTGCTGTTGCAGTGAATAGCCCCTCAGCACAGGAGGGGACTCTTACCTTACCGGGATGACAAGCGCAGTATGGCTGGAGGCAAAAAACAGGAGCCAGAGTTGGGGGCGGAGCTGCTCTGCGCAGAGGAAGTTTCCTTCTGCTGCACAAAGCGTTGTACCCAAACAAAATTTGCGTCCGTTTTTCCCCACAAATAGAGCATTCTTTTGGTGGTATTTGATCCCCTCTGCGTCATTTATGATCACCACTATAAACAAAAGAAGAGCATCAATTTTGCAAGAAAAACAATATTTCTTACTTTTTGCTAAAATACATATCCCAAAAAAAAAAAAATATATAAAAAAACATTTTTTTTTCAATGGTTTTGGCCGATTTATATTCTTCCTCATATTTGTGGTAAAAAAAAAAAATCGCAATCGGCGTTTATTGATTGGTTTGCGCAAAAGTTGCCGCATTTAGGAATGATGAGAACTCATTTATGTTTTTTTTTTTATATTTTACTAGTAATGGCGGCAATCTGCAATATTTAGTGGTACTGCGATATTGCGGCGGACATATCGGACCATTTTGACACTTTTTTGCGACCATTGGCATTTATACAGCGATCATTGCTATGAAAATGCATTGATTACTGTGCACATGCCACTGGCAGTGAAGGGGTTAACCTGGAGGGGGCGCTCTAATGGTTAACTGCATTCCCTCAGTGTGTTCTAACTGTATGGGGTCTGGAGGGGCAGGAGGAGGGGAGTGATCACGGCTCCCATATACAGGGAGCCTGTGATCACATCCCTTCCCCCTCTGTCAGACCGAAGATCCGTGTTTACATACACAGACCTCCGTTCTCTCACTGCGGAGGAGCCATCGCAGGTAGCCAGCGGAGATCGAATCCACCCTAACCGCTCCCTGGCTCCCCTGGAACACAGTGAGTGTGCAAGCGCCTCCGGCGGTGCGCGCGTGCTCGCGGTGTGAGATCTCGCAGCCGCGGTCAGGTGACAGCGGTTTGCGATAACGAACCAAGTTGCTACTGTCAAGCCACGGCGGGCAGTCGGCAACTGGTTAACCGCACACTTATGCATCGCAACCACATGCTTTGCTTGGGGGGGGGGGGCTGTCAGGTAGGCTGTAAGGGGACTTGTGATCTTCTCAGCAGCTCTGACTCCAGGTACCTAGTCTCTTCCAAAGCAGCAGGATGAATTCTGAAGTGTTTCGGGCAATATTATCTGCTCATATTCAGCCAAATGCTTCAGAACTCATTGGACGGTGCTTCACAGTGCAGATGGACAATGACCCGAAGCATACTGCGAAAGCAACCAAAGAGTTTTTTAAGGGAAAGAAGTGGAATGTTATGCAATGGCCAAGTCAATCACCTGACCTGAATCCGATTGAGCATGCATTTCACTTGCTGAAGACAAAACTGAAGGGAAAATGCCCCAAGAACAAGCAGGAACTGAAGACAGTTGCAGTAGAGGCCTGGCAGAGCATCACCAGGGATGAAACCCAGTGTCTGGTGCTGTCTATGCGTTCCAGACTTCAGGCTGTAATTGACTGCAAAGGATTTGCAACCAAGTATTAAAAAGTGAAAGTTTGATTTATGATTGTTAATCTGTCCCATTACTTTTGGTCCCTTAAAAAGTGGGAGGCACATATACAAACTGTTGTAATTCCTACACCGTCACCTGATTTGGATGTAAATACCCTCAAATTAAAGCTGAAAGTCTGCAGTTAAAGCACATCTTGTTTGTTTCATTTCAAATCCATTGTGGTGGTGTATAGAGCCAAAAAGATTACAATTGTGTTGATGTCCCAATATTTATGGACCTGACTGTAGATCAAAGCAGGACTTGACAAATTTGTTTTAAATCTAGGAGCCAGCTAAAAAAGTTAGGACCCAGTTTTTTTTTAGCGTAGTGTTGGGTTGTCAGCGCCCCCCTGGGGTAAGGCAAGTCATTTGCGCCCCTAACTTACAGCAGAGCAGCCAGTCACACCGTTACATCAGGGTTATAGTCTGGCCTGAAAGAGTGACACTAAAAACCTGTTATAGGGGGAAAATCCTTATTATGCTGAATGCGTCATGTGAAACGCCCTCATCTGCTGCCTAATGCAGCATAAGGGTGGCCGTTGGTGGGTGGCAAAAACATGTCTCTACTGCACATTTTTACTACCCAACTGCACATCTAAACAAAGCCTTAGTGACACTTTAAATAAAATACAAAAAAAAAGTTGAAAGAAGTATTCCAGTGTTGCTGATCTTCTGCTGTCTCTTTGCAGCCACTTCCTGCCTACATGTAACCCCCACAGTGACTTTTCATTGCTCTGGTGGGTTTCCGGTTACCATGAAATACTGGAGCCCAGCTGCACATAAAGAGTGGTAATTGTTGATGGTACACAGGGCTTTATCAGAGGACATAGAAAAAGACTCTTCAGCATATCCAGCTCCACCTCACAGCACACAGTAGAGCCGCACAATTCAAGCTAAAACAAGAATCACAATTTTGTTGCTTAGAATAAAGATCAAGATTCTCATGGTGTAACATCATCTTTCATATTGTACAAAAAAAGGTCTTACTTTACTGTGTTTTTTCTTTTTAAATTAATTAAAGTGCATTTTTTCCCAAAAAAAAAATTGCATTTGAAAGACCACTGCGCAAATACAGTGCAACATAAAATATTGTAACAACATCTATTTTATTCTCTATGGTCTTTGCTAACAAAAAATATATAATGATTGGGGGTTTTAAGTAATTTTCTAGAAAAAAAATACTGCATTTTTACTTGTAAGCAACAAATGTCAAAAAAGTCTGGGTTGGCGCTCCCCTGATATAATGGTGTGCCAAATTCTTATATATCTATAGTAGGTTTCTCTTTCATATATGGTTCTGATTGTGGGTATAGAAAAAAATACGTTATAAGTAATGGTAACCAAAATTTATAATGCTAGTGTGCCAATATCGCTATGTAGTGATGGGGTGAGTATTTTTGGAATGTAATACTGGAAACAGATGTACCTTGTCGGATGCTAAATAAAATGATCTGTCCCCCTAACTTTCAGTAAATTAACGTATTCATGTGCTAGTATCGTGTTGTCATGTGTCAACCCCAGTTACACACAGTCCAAGTAAAAAGAATACAAAGAATACTGCTGACAGTGCTTATCGTTTTGCAGATACAGGCTAAAGCAACTATATCACTTTCCCAAAAATGATAATGTGCTAGTATTATATATGTATGCCTGTTGCCCTGATATTTTAAGGTGCTTGTACAATTTGATATATAGATGTGCTGATAAATCTTTACATAAAATGTATCCAACAATAGTGTTAAAAGTGATAATGTGCTAGTATTGATGTGCTAGTATCACAGAAAACAAGGACCGTAGATATCCCGAGTTACTGTGATATTAAAGTGCTTATGTAAAGTGATATATAAGGTGCTATTGAGTCTCTTCAAAAAATATATCCAATAAAAATAATGTGCTAGTATTAATGTGCTAGTATTACAACTTGCAAAAACTTAAAACCATGAGTCTGTTGCACTTAGTCCTCTATCTGTTCACAGCAATAGCCAACATCTATTTCTCAATGGTGCAATTAAGTGTCCATAAGATATGGTCCAAAATACATAAATCTTTAGGGAGACACGCGTGCTCCCCGAATGCCACCCTGCTTACCGGACAGCGCCACCCCACACAGGGGTAAAGCGCAGAGGCGCCTGTCTCAGGCAGGTGTGTCAGGGATC
>BLSH010170685.1:2432961-2454649 GCA_018402905.1 Glandirana rugosa
CTCAGAGAAGTTTTTTATATAGGTTATTTTATTACACGATCATAATTACACGATCATAACTTGTGTATGATTTTTGTTTTAAGAAATAAACCTCATTTTAAAACTGAATCACGCTATGGAGTTGTTCCCATTCCTTCCATGAATTGGACATCCCACACAATTTGGAGGAACCATCACGATACCAACCCCCTGGAACTCACATCGTGAAGGAAAGATCACCATCTGCCCATAGGACCTGGGACCCGCCTGGGAAAGGAGACAATCTGTTGGAGAAATATCCCCGGGAGAAAAAATCTGGAGAGGAGAGACCAACCACCAATCGGAGGATCCCTGACACACCTGCCTGAGATTGCAAGTTGTAATACTAGCACATTAATACTAGCACATTATTTTATTGGATATATTTTTTGAAGAGACTCAATAGCACCTTATATATCACTTCACATAAGCACTTTAATAAATGGGCGGAGGTATGCAGGTTATCTACTTGCAGCCTTTGTTTTTGACATTTACCAATTCCACGCATATGAGAGCCATCTACTGGCCAATGGTGGGATTGGAGCTAAGGTTGCTACTATATTAGCCCCCATGTCATTTATAGGGAATTTTTTAGCTTAATGCTGAAATCTCTGGTCTGCATTGGAATGTATCTTCTATTGCGGAGAGATTAGGCGGCCACGCCGTACATTGATGTATACATTATTTTCGGCTTTTATCATGAAGCTAATATTCGTTTTATATAGGACTTTTTATGTACCACCAGGCGTAAATATGGCGGATAGGGCACTTCCGCCCGCACCCTGGATAGGGGGAGGGTGTCTATATCTTGATGTAGAGGTGATGGCGCGCCCATCCCTGAGACGACGTCCTTTTGGATGAAACGTACGTCGGAACGGGCGCGCTGATGTCACCTCCATTTCCAGTCGGCTGTTATCTCTTTACTGTTACCGCTTATCTTCGCTGTTACCAATAATTTCTATGTGAGTAGCATTTTATGTATTTTTACAATAAATCCACCATACGGTTTGCACTATGTTGGCCTCTCTTTTAACATGGCATCCTGACTGAGATATCCTGGATTGCAACAGAATAATAACGTGGGTCGGAAGTCCTGTGGTTCCATTGTATATGAGCAGCTGATTGATTTATATCTGCAGTACCATATGCGCTGTGTGGTGAAGAGTTGGTAAGCCTTGAATCCCTGTGGTGGTGGTCCCACTCCTATATTCCGCACATGGTGTTTGGTGTAGGTGGTGGGTGTACCTCTGGGAGAGTTCATACTTACTTCACCATATAGCCCTTTTCTCTATTATACCCTATATGTGTTATCGTTCCCTATGAGGTGGATGGAGGACACCTCTCTTCCCTTGTGAGTACGGATCGAAGAGATACACATTGGTTACATGTATGAGCGTTTTTTTAACCGTTATACGGTAAGCCTTCAATTCGGATATTGAGGATTTTGTTTGATTATAGTTCGCCTTGTGCAATATTTTGAACTGTTACATATCTGGATGAAGATTCAACTTTCTTTATAACCAGCAGAGACATTCTTTTCAGACCTAACTGATCTGTATATTCAATTTAATAGCGCGGCTCCATTGTTATATAGATTCTTTTATACTGGGACTGAGTATTTGAGCTGCTGCGTTACTTTTTGGTTAGCGCAGTGTTGGTAATATTCATGCCTCATTTATGCCTATCCATGCCTCGTTCATGCTCATCTATGTCTCATTCATGGCTCATCCATGCCTCATTCATACTCATCCCTGCCTCATCTGTGCCCATCCATTCTTCATCTGTGCTCTTCCATGCCTCATCCATGCTCATCTGTCAGTGCCACATCAGTGCTCCCCATGCCACATCAGTGCTTCAACATGTCACATCCATGGCACATCAGTGTTCATCCTTGCCTCATCCATGTCACATCAGTGCTCATCTGTGCCACATCAGTACTCATCCGTGCCACATCCATGCTCATCTGTGCCACATCAGTGCCCATCCATGCCACTACAGTGCCCATCAGTGCCTCACAAAAATGTAATAGGTAGTCAGGAAATTTGATTTGAAATGTATGTCCTTAGAACATCTGATGGTGCTCCCTGCATGTTGGGCCTCTGTATGTGACCAGGCTGTGTAAAAGTCTCACCATGTGGTATTGCCATACTCAGGAGTAGCAGATTGTATTTTGGGATGTCATTTTTGCTATGTACATGCTATGTAATATTATACATGGGCAACTTTGTGTAAAAAAAAAACAGTTCTCATTTTCTTTCCACATTTTCCAAAAACGTATGGAAAAAATGACATGTTCAAAAGACTCATTATGTCTCATAGATTATGTGTTGGGGTGTTTGCTTTCCAAAATAGGGTCATTTTTTGGGTGTTTCCATTGTCCTGGTGCTCCAGGTGTAAGAGCTAGTCAAGAAATTAAATGCGTCATTTATGTCTCTAGAACACCTGACAGTGTTTCCTGCATGTTGGACCTCTGTATGCGGCCAGGCTGTGAAAAAGTCTCACACATGTGGAATCACCACCATACTCAGGAGGAGTAGCAGAATGTGTTTTGTGGTGCAGTTGCAAGCATGCATATGCCATGCGAGAGACAACGTAAGATGACAAAATTTGCGAGGAAAAAAACAAAAAAAAAATAACTACAACTTCAGAAAACTCACCATGCCTTTTACTAAATACCTTGGAAAGTCTGCTTTCCAAAATGGGTCATTTGGGGGTTATTTGTATTGTCCTGGCTTGTTAGTATCTCAAGAAATGATAGACCGTTAGTACATCAGGTATGATAAATTTTCAGTGATTGGCACCATAGATTGTAGACTCTATAACTTTCACAAAGACCAAATAATATACACAGATTTTGTTTATTTTTACCAAAGATATGTAGCAGTATAAAGTTTGACCAAAATGTATGAAGAAAAATTACTAATTTGCAAAATGTTACAACAGAAACTAAGAAAAATGCAATTTTTTACAAAATTTTCAGTCTTTTTTCATTTATAGCACAAAAAATAAAAAACCCACTAGTGATTAACCACTTCAGCCCCGGAAGAATTTTGCACTTTAGGACCAGAGCACTTTTTGCGATTCGGCGCTGCGTCGCTTTAACTGACAATTGCGCGGTCGTGCGGCGTTGTACCCAAACAAAATTTGCGTCCTTTTTTTCCCACAAATAGAGCTTTCTTTTGGTGGTATTTGATCGCCTCTGCGTCATTTCTTATCGCCGCTATAAACAAAAGAAGAGCGACCATTTTGCAAATAAACCCAAATTTCTTACCTTTTGCTAAAATTCAAATCCAAAAAAAAATATAAAAAAACATTTTTTTTCACCGTTTTTGGCCGATTTATATAATTCCTCATATTTGCGATAAAAAAAATCGCAATTGGTGTTTATTGATTCGTTTGCGCAAAAGTGGCCGCGTTTACGGATGATGAAAATTCATTTCTGGGGTTTTTTTTTTTTACTAGTAATGGCGGCGATCTGCGATTTTTAGCGGTAATGCGATATTGGGGGGGACATGTCGGAACATTTTGACACTTTTTTGGGACCAATGACATTTATTCAGTGATCAGAAATTTAAATGTCCACTGATTACTGTATAAATGTCATTGGCAGTGAAGGGTTTAACCTGCAGGGGGAGAGCTAGGGGTTAACTGTGTTCCCTGGGTGTGTTCTTACTGTGGGGGGGGGGGGGGGTTGGGCTAACATGGGCATGAGAGATCTAACTGATCCCAGTGACAGGTACCAGTAGATCTCTCATGCCCCACTGACAGGGCGGGGAACCGCCGTGTTTACATCGGCGGTTCCCCGTTCTTTTCCCTGTAGCCGCCCATCGTGGCTCGCCGGCGGACATAGGGTCCGCCCGAGCCGCGGGCACACTCCCCAGGAGCGCGCGCCCCCTGGTGGCCAAATGCGAATCGCCGCTTATTTACGGTGAAAAGACGGTGCGCGGTCGGGAACCGGTTAAATACCACCAAAAGAAAGCATTTATTTATGGATACAGTGTTACAATGACATGAGTAATTGTCATTCAAAATGTGAGAGCACTGAAAGCTAAATATTGGTCTGGTTAGGAAGGGGGTATAAGTCAGGCCTCGACAATCCGCAGGCGCCCGGTCGCCATGGCGACCAGAAATCGCATCCTGGCGGGTGACAGCCGTTCCTTCTCTCCCCTCACTATTTTAAAATACAGTGTCTCCGATTAAGCGAGAGAGAGACGTTCTCTGCTTAATCTAAAGCTACTTTCACACTTAGTCGCTTTACAGGTGCTATTTAGCTAAAAATAGCGCCTGTAAAGTGCCTCAAAAGTCCAGCCCAATCCACCTCAATGTGAAAGCCTGAATGCTTTCACACTGGGGCGGTACGCTTGCAGGTGCACACCGCCTTGGTAGCGCGGCGCGTCTGCACTTTTAACCCCTTGTGAGGGGTTAAAAGCACTGTGCACCTGCCTGCACAGCGGCGCCGTAGCGCCGCTATAACATCGGTAAATCCCCGCTGACACTAGCGGGGATTTACCGCTACCACCCACCCTGCCCCAGTGTGAAAGTACCCCAACAGCTGTTAAACTGCAAGCTGCCCAGGATATTTGTTTATACTTAGGAAGAAAAAAAGAACAACAATGTATCTTCTCCTTCTTTTATCAAAGGAATTATCCCCGGGCTGTATGAGGGAAGTTTAACCATTTAGAGACTAAACCTTTTCTCAAATTTGTGGCTTACAAGTAAAAATCCAGTATTTTCTGTTAGAAATCGACTTAGAACCCCCAAACATATATTTATTTTTATATATATATATATATATATACACACACACACATATTTTTTTTTTTTTAGCAGATACCCTAGAGCAGGGGTGTCTAACTGGCGGCCCTCCAGCTGTTGCGAAACTACAAGTCCCATCATGCCTCTGCCTGTGGGAGTCATGCTTGTAATTGTCAGCCTTGCAATGCCTCATGGGATTTGTAGTTCCGCAACAGCTGGAGGGCCGCCAGTTTGACACCTGTGCCCTAGAGAATAAAATGGCGGTTGTTGCAATATTTTATGTCACACGGTATTTGCGCAGCGGTCTTTCAAACACCATTTTTTTTAAAAATACACTTTAATGAATAATAATAATAAAAAAATAAACAGTAAAGTTCACCCATTTTTTTTTTTGTACAATGTGAAAGATGATGTTACGTGATCAGAAATGTGATATTTATTCTAAGCAACAAAATTGTGATAAAGCTCTGCGTACCATCAACCATTACCACTCTTTGTGTGCAGATAGGCTCCAGTATTTCATGGTGACCGGAAACCCACCAGAGCAATAAATAGTCACCGTGGAGGACACACATGTAGGCAGGAAGTGGCTGCAAAGAGGCAGCAGAATATCAGCAGCACTGGATTACTTCTTTCACCTTTTTTTTGTATTTTATTTAACCACTTCAGCCCCGGATTTCCCACTTTAGGACCAGAGCACTTTTTGTGATTCAACACTGCATTGCTTTAACTGACAATTGCGCGGTCGTGCGACGTTGTACCCAAACAAAATTTGCGTCCTTTTTTTCCCACAAATAGAGCTATCTTTTGGTGGTATTTGATCACCTCTGCGTCATTTCTGATTGCCGCTATAAACAAAAGAAGAGCGACAATTTTGCAAAAAAAACAATATTTCTTACTTTTTGCAATAATACATATCCAAAAAAAACTCCCAATTGCTTTCATTGGTTCTGGCCCATTTATATTCTTCCTCATATTTTTGGTAAAAGAAAATCGCAAACAGTGTTTATTGATTCGTTTGCGCAAAAGTTGCCACGTTTACGAATGATTTTTTATTTTTTACTAGTAATGGTGGCGATCTGCGATTTTTATCGGGACTGCGACATTGCAGAGGACATGTCAGACCATTTTGACACTTTTTTGGAACCAATGGCATTTATACAGCGATTATAATGGCATTTATACAGCGATTATTGCTATGAAAATGCATTAATCACTGTGTAAATGCCATTGGCAGTGGACCTGAACCAGGGGTTAACCTGTAGGGGGCGCTCTAACGGTTAACTGTGTTCCCTGTGTGTGTTCTAACTGTATGAGGGCTGGGCTGGCTGGAGGAGGTGAGTGATCGCGGCTCCCTGTGTATCTTTGATCACATCCCTTTCCCCTCTGTCAGAACGGAGATCAATGTTTACATACATCCCCATTCTGTCACTCCGAGGGGACAATCGCGGGTACCCGGCGGACATCTAGTCCTCCCTACCCGCTCCCTGGCCCCCCTGGAACACAGTGAGCGTGCGAGCACACTTCTGGTGGCGCACGCATGCTCACAGTGCGCGATCTTGCAACCACCGTCACCTGATGGCGCTTTGCGATATCGAGCCAAGTTGCCACCGTCAAGCCAGGGCAGGCAGTCGGTAACTGGTTAAAGTGTCACTAAGGCTTCATTTAGATGTGCAGTTGGGTGGTAAAAATGTGCAGTAGAGACATGTTTTTGCCACCCACCAATGGCCACCCTTAAGCTGCATTAGGCAGATGAGATTTTACATGCCCCAATCATGATGCATTATAACAGATTTTTTAGTGTCACTCTTTCTGGCCAGCCTATAACCCTAATGTAACAGTGTTACGTTGGAGTTGGCTGCTCTGCTGTAAGTAAGTTAGGGTTAGGGGGGCGCAAATTAATTGTCTTACTCCGGGCGCTGACAACCCACACTAGGCTAAAAAAAACCTGGCTCCTAACTTTTTTAGCTGGCACCTAGATTCAAAACAAATTTGTCAAACCCTGGTATAAGTGCCCAGTGGGCAAGTGGTTAAAGTGATTTTTTTTTTAACCCATTCAGATCCGCTCTATAGCCGAAGTACGGCTCCAGCGCGGATCTGAATTGCGGGGTGGATGTCCATGGACGTCCTGGCCATTTGCGTGCTCCCGGCACGCAGTCACAGGCGGCGGCAGTGCGCACCCGCCGCACGCTGCGTGAGCGTGCCCGCGGGTCGGGCGGACTCTATGTCCACCCGAGACCCACAATCCCCTGTCGGACCTGCATAACGGGGAACCGCTGATGTAAACACAGCAGTTCTCCGTTCTGTTGAAGGGGACAAGACAGATCTACTGATCCCTGTCACTGGGATCAGTTAGATCTGTTCTGTCCCGACCAGCCCCGCCCCCCCACAGTTAGAACACACCCAGGGAACACAGTTAACCCCTTCACTGCCCCCTGCAGGTTAACCCCTTCACTGCCGATGACATTTATACAGTAATCAGTGGCTATTTAAATTTGTGATCACTGTATAAATGTCATCGGTCCCAAAAAAGTGTAAAAAATGTCCGATATGTCCACCCCAAAATCGCAGATCGCCGCCATTACTAGTAGAAAATAAATAAATAATAAAAACGCCATAAATCAATTCCCATAGTTTGTAGACGCGATAACTTTTGCGCAAACGAATCAATATACGCCGATTGCGATTTTTTATTTTTACCAAAAATATGTAGAAGAATATATATCGGCCAAAACTGTTGAATAATTTATTTTTTTTTGGGATATTTATTATAGCAAAAAGTAAAAAATATTGTTCTTTTTTTCAAAATCATCGCTCTTTGTTTGTTTATAGCGGTGATCAGAAATGACGCAGAGGTGATCAAATACCACCAAAAGAAAGCTCTATTTGTGGTAAAAAAATGATATAAATTTAGTTTGGGTACAACGCCGCACGACCAAGCAATTCTCATTCAAAATGCAACAGCGCTGAAAGCCAAAAATTGGTCTGGGCAGGAGGGGGGTTTAAGTGCCCAGTAAGCAAGTGGTTAAATAACAAACATGTTATACTTACCTGCCTTGTGTAAGGGCCGGTTCACACAGGGGCGACTTGCGCTCCGACTTGTGTCGCCCTAAGTCGTTTTACATTTGAGATCCCATTGAAGTGAATGGAAGTCGTCTTAATGTACACTACTGAAGTCGCTTCGGCTTCAAAAAAAGTTTCCTATACTACTTGTGACTTCTATCCGACTTGTGCCCTTAGAATTTAATGGAAGTCGCCTCCAAGTCGGATCCCTTATCTATACTGAATAATGTCATCACAGAGTTCCGTAGCTCAATGAGGCAGAACAGTGACTCATCCCCCTATCACTATATGGCTCCATCATACGTTTCAATCTAACAGGCATGCTTCTGACATATTCCCTATTTTGATAACCCGTAGTGATCTGTCACATATTAAATATTTGTAAGATAAAAAAAATGTATACACATAGGGAAAAAAAAAACAAAAACATATTAAATGTTTTTTGACTGTAAAAGCTACATATAGTTATGGACCTACCTATGGAAGAGTGTTATGCATCTGTTCCAGAATATAGTAAGGATTCATGAGTGCAACTGACACATAGAGGTGTTCCCTTAAAGAGACACCCAAAGAGCAAAGGGGATTAACAAGTAAGTTCGATGAACATATAAGTCTGAACAGAGACTGAACAAGTTACAGCCCATAATTTAACAAGGAACCACTTACAGGTTAGTACTGATCACGCAGCTCTCCAAAGGGGGCAGGGATGAACTCAAATGCATATGATTATGAAATATTGGTATAGGACTTCTTCCAATGGAAATCAACCACCTATAGGTAAAAGTCAATACAGGTAACTATTCAATCCAATGGAGTATATTTAAGACCATAAGAAGATATGATAAGTAACATACATTTTCTGAAATGGGCCATACCTGGACTTAATGAGGCCTCAGGATGTCCATAAATAAAGGAAGGGATCATCCACCAAGTAAATTAGAACATAAATAAAAAATATACATGGCAGCGATTACTCTCATGCCATATCTCCCTAAATGTTATTAGCAAGAAGATCAATCACAAAATACCTGTCACAAGATGTCCCCAAAAAGGTAAAGGCTTCCTATGAGAGAGGGTCCCCACTTGCCAAGCCCCATATTAGGTTCACCTGAAGGCAAACACTTGGCCCATAGATTAGAGTGCCACAGAGCATCCATTATCCACAAAAGAATAGCAATAACTGCGAAAGGATTATTCACCTGTCACTTGTACACAAGGCATCACCATCTGGACTTTCATCACATCCCACATGCTGCATGCAATAAGCTCAAAATAGGAGCTCCATATATAGTGCGCAATTGGTGCCAAAACAGGAGGGAAGCCAAAGACACTGGCTAATGAAGTAATCATATTTGCTACACATGTACACATGCACCACTAAGAGGCAATAGAGCCACCGCCACACATGTGCACATGCACAAATAGGCGGCAAGGGAGCCAGAGCTGATGACATTCTTTCTTACGTAAAAAGAAGGCCGTGCCTCCACCACCTCCTTGGGCTGGACGGGAGCAGTAACAAATACCCCCAAGAGCTGCCCAAATGCAAGTCCGCGGCTATGGACCCATTGCTGCACAGAACCAGAGGCCAGCATATAATAGCACCTGATGCCCCAGCACAAATAAAGACATCCATTGCCCGACCGCTGGCTATCCATCCCCATACTCTTAAAGTGACATGCACCAAAATTGCATGACCATCACTGACAAACATTATTAACATTAATATAAATAACATGAAAGAAACACAAATAGTCATGACAATAAACGGACTAACCGGATATGGAATGTTAAATTCCTCAGCGTTTTTACCTGGACTAAGTCTTCATTTAGATATTTAGGCATCCAGGTCATGGATCGCTATGACACCCTGTATGCTACTAATTTTCCCCCTGCTGCTCGCTACGATTAAAAGGGACCTCTCACTCTCACAATGGACTAAGACTGCATGAATATTATAAAAATTAATGTTCTACCAAGAATACTCTTCTTCCTGCAGATGATACCTGTGCCCTTGCCCAGAGGTTTCTTTACCCAATTGTCTAGTATGCTATCTGGGTTTGTATGGGGTACATGAAAACCACGAATTGCTCTTAGAATATTGAGACGCCCAAAACTTACAGATGGATTGGGAATTCCAGTCGTACAGTGGTACTACAGGGCCACTGTTCTTCAGAGGATTCTCAGCTGGCGATTCCATACTCACTCTAAGTTTTGGGTCTCCCTGGAGAAATATATAGCAGAAAGGAACTTATCATACGCCCCGTGGTTGCCTCGGGAACACAGGGGGTTGTCAGATACCACTTCCCCATTGATGTCCTATGCTCTTGTGGTTTGGGATTGGATCAACCCAATCTTAGACCTGCCCCCCAGTGTTCACACTGGCTCCACTGGGTGGGTTCCTGTAGTTTCATCCCGGGGAACAAATGGCCTTTTTTGGGCCCTGGGTGGACGATGGGAATGTCAGCCATGGTAAGCTCATGAGGAACGGTAGGCTGCTACCCTTTTGGACTGAAAGTTAGACAGGAGGAGTTCCCAGCTGGATTTCTGGAGGTACAGGCAACTTCGCCCTTTTTTTTAGGTCTATGGCTGCTCTATAAGGGATCCTTCCTCTCTCACACCTTTTGAATGTTTTTTATAGCAGAAGAACTGGTACCACATATGGTTTCTGAACTATATGAATTGCTAAGTTCCACTACCCCTGAATATAAGCCTATCTATGTACAGGCATGGGAGAGGGACTTAGGGCTTGAATTCACCAAGGCTCAGTTGACTCACATATACCAGCTCACTCATTCCAGCTCTATTGATTCTAAAACTCAGGAAACAAATTATAAGATTTTGTCTCGCTGGTATTGGTTGCCGGCTGACCTGGCTATTACATTTGTGGTGGGATTACCCTGTAATTAGGCCCCTTGGGGTTGACATTAAGTCCCAAATTAAGGATATCATAGGCCTGGATATTCCGTTATCCCTGTTTCATTTTCTCTTGCATATCCCTCCAATGCCAATCAGCCAATAAAAGAAAAGCGCTCTGCCTCACTTGTTGAATGCAGCAAAACACTTACTCCCAATTTATTGGAAGCGAGCACAAGTTTCTGGTCAGGAGAAGTGGATCCGCAGGGTAAATGAAGTAAGGGAGACGGAGGACTAGATAGTGACTTGCAGAGGTACTCGTGACCGCTTTACTAGTGTTTGGTCACCCTGGCTGGATTACATCTTTGATTCAGGGCAAATGTCCTCTAGCCTGGATCTGGCATTGCTGGAGCTGGTGACACCATCCCTTAAGAATCATATTCAGCCAATAGTGTGAGACGTGCCTCTCCCTGTTTCTATGAAACTCTTTCGTACTATATGGTGTCGGGCTTGGTGTGGGTGAGGATGTTGAGCGGGAGAAACAAGGTATGTTCCGGAGTTTCCTTTTTTTTTCTCTCTTTTTTCCCCTTTTTATGAAAATTGCATATGTCTTTTGAACTACGAACCTTGGTTTGTATGATAAAATAACATTACAGTAGCTTGACATATAGTGCCAGTGCCCTATCAATGTAGGGGGGACCACCTATCCAGAAGGTGATGCTGTCTCCCTCCCTTGGTATTTACCATTTGCCGCAGGGTGGCCCAGGGCAGGCGGTGTGCTGGGGGAGGTCAGTTGTAGGTAATTTATGCCCCTCTCCCCTGGTGTGTGTGCCTGCTGGACCATCCTGTGTTGATTTAGTATTTCAGTACTTTCATCGGCTTTAGCTGGCCTAGTGCTAGCAACTGGGCTTTCCTGTCAGAGTTTTTTTTTTTTTTTTTTTTTTTACATGAACCAATTTCAGTGGCCACCATTAGAACTAGATCCCGTTTCCCAATGGTGGTGAACTGCTTGTTGCTTGGTCATATAACCAGTTTTCGTTTCCCTTTTTGTTTATTTATTTTTTATTTTTCCTGTTTATCATTCATACCTTGCATTATATACATGTCACCTTTTCGGCTTGTAGCTTTGTTCATTTGGAAATGTTTACTACGACATGTTATTTTCTTAAATAAAAATTATACAAAAAAAAAAATCATCAATTTTTAAACCTAATACATAGGAAATAAAAATGTAAACCCCCACACCAAATTACTCAGTTGGGACCAACCCATCTGCAACTTATGGGTGTGGGGTACTTGTTATGGCTTTCAAATCAAATATCTATTTAGCTTTTTTTGCAATATTTTTTTGTCAAACTCTCCCCCTCTGGGGTCTTCATAGACCTTATCAAGCGCTGTGAAGCAGATCATGGAAAAATCATGGTTATGCCTTAACGCAACATGTTTTCCAATTGGTATGTAAAGCAGATTCTTTCTATTGTAGTAGATGTGGTCGTAGATCCTGCCCCACAAGTTGCGTCTAGTCTTACCTATGTAAAAAGCTCAACATCTACAAATCATAATGTAAATAAACCCCTTTGTTTTTACAAAAGTCCCAGCCTTTTAGAATCACCGATCTGGCAGTCTGAATGAAGGACCCTCCAGGATCCAAGTACAATATTTTCAGGATCCACATCTATGTGTCCCTTTCTAAGCTTCATGCATTGGTTTACCCTCAAAATGGCTATGGACCAAATGGTCCCTCATAGATCTGGGCTTTCTATATGTAATCTCTGGGTACTCTTTAATATATTACTTGACTATAGGGACACTAGTAGATGCCAATGTTTCTGTATGGCTTCACTTATTAGTCAATATTGGGTAGAATAAGTGAAAATAATCCTGACAGTCTCCCTTTCCTTGTGTATTATGAAACAATTGTAGACCTACCTTAGAGTCATGAGGGCATACGCTTCTTTATTAAAGAGTTCATCAGTGGAGCAGTTTCACCTGATGTGTAAATACTACAGTATTATGGAATTATTATGGAATACTCTAAACTAACGGTTGGGGATGGAAGCTTCCCATTGTTGGTTTTCTATAAGGTGATGTGCCCAAACACCATTTTCTTGTACAAAAATGTGGATGTCCAAAAAGGATATCTAAGTAGGATTGCATTGCATGGTAAATTTTAGGTTGTAGTGGTTATTATCCATCTCTGCCATGAAATTATTATATTATTATAATTATCATCATCATTACCATTCCATTCTAGATTTATCATTTACTCTTCCACCCACACCCCCTCTTCCGCCGACCAGGAACACCTGTTTGGTGCTCCACCCTTCATGTGGGCATGGCCATTGGTAAGTGGAGCCCAATGTCAATATCTATGTTCTGTATACCCTTGTCCCCCTCTTCTCAATAACTGGTTGTAAATTTATTAAATGTTAATGTAACTATACTTATTATTGTTTTTTAATATGTTATATCACAGATGTTTTCCTGAGGAAGTGACATTTTAGGCCACGGAACATGTAGAGACATTAACAACTGCAAATATCACCAATAGGGGAGGAACATGGAATGTAAATGGATTGTATGTAATTCTGTGTAGGGTTATACACCCTTTGTTTTTCCTGTGTCTGTGCTTTTAACATGATGTACTAAATAAAACTTTTTCTAATTTTTATATATACCCCTGTCTTTATAACTTTGGTACTGTAATTGTCCAGGAATCCTCCCTTGTAGGGGTCACGGTTGGGGTTTTGCAATAATCAGCCCTGAAATCTCTAAGAGCATGCCCCCCATAGCATGAATACATTATCTATGTACCTGTACCAGCATAAAATGCTGGACAGGTACATCAAGAGTGACCTGTCCAAGAATAAATCCCGCTCTCACTCTCCCAGCTAACCAAATCAGCCCCCAGCAGTAATTTATGCTTTATGTGTTTTAATGCTCACCTTTCCATAGTCTCCAGGCTGATCATGTGAGGTTGCAGTTGCCTGGTTCTGACTGATGAGAGTGGCACTAATGTGACAACATTAGCAACGATCCCTGCACCAGTGCCAGTAAGGGAGCAGTGGCGACACTCCCTTAGGGATTGGGGCCAGGACACTCCATACATACGGTTTGCGCTCAGTCTTCTGGGTTAAGTGATGCTGGGTATCAATCAACCCCAAAACAGGAGAACCTCTTTTGGTTAAGAAGAGGGTGAACGTTCTGGAGTGAGGGCCGGTTCACACCACATGCAGTCCAGTGTGTTTATTTTCTGCGTCAAAACAGCATGGAAAGTAGGTTACATGGTTTCCAATGTCATAGTTCGCATCAGTGTGGTCAGTTCCAGAAAAAAAAATGTATAACATGCTGCATTTTTCCTGCACTGGAACGCCGTAAAGCGCATCAAAAATGCACAGGACCCCAGTACAGTGATAAAGAACAGGAAAAAAAGAAGAAGAAAAAAGCATCTGGAATGCATTCGGGAACTAGTCAAAAATGCGCATGCAGATCTGGAGTGCATTTTTTCGGTGTGAACCAGCCCTGAGAATATTGCACGGCAAGCTACTTTTTTTTTATCACTACCTGGAATGATGGAATAAAAAAGTCTGCCCCATAATATATATACAGTGCTCAGCATAAATGAGTACACTCCAATCGATTTGTCAGAAAACCTTTACTTTCCTTTCAGAATCAACATTTTCTATGGGACACTATACTACAAAATACTGCCACAAATGGGGGCCATTGATTGCAACCAAGATTTGTTAATTTGCACTCACAAAAAAGTATTTTTCCTAACAAATTCATTCAAGACCATGTTGCAAAAATGAATACACCCCAATGAAAGTCTTAGGAGCAAAGATAAATTATAGATACAAAAATCCTAATTAACAAAAATTCAACTAAAGGTCAGTGTCACGTAACTGATGGTCCAGTCTGACTTATGCAGGGGACAACCTCTCTTACATCCCTGGTTCGTGAACCCCTGATAGTGTAGACAGGGAGCTTGGGAGCACAATGTGGTGGGTGAAGGTCCGCTGGAGCTCGTGCTTGGCAGAAGCATGGTGATGCGGTCCGGGTCGGCAACGTGCTGGCGGTGCAGTACAGAAGGAGGTGACAAGCGGGTGGTCGGGGTGCAGACAAGGTCGGCAACGTGCGGGCAGCAGAGGTAAACAGGATCAGGCAGGAGTGGTCGGAGACAGGCCGGAGGTCGGGGCAGGCAGAAAGCAACAAGTCCAAGACAAAGCTGGGTCACAAACACAGGAAGTCTTGCTCAAGGTAGATTCAGGGGTCACAGTACACCAGAACGCTGTAGAACGGACAGCACCTGGTTAATCCACTTGGTTCCTCTTAATTAGGAATGGCCCTATGAATCTTGGCTCCATCTTTTTAGAAGGGCAGGAGAGCTTCAGATTTTTTGTGGACAACCAGACCCGTTGACCCGGTTGAAGTATTAGTTCTCCCCACCTTCCTTTGTCAAAGTTCTTTTTGTTGGACTCCTGAGTCTGGGCAATAGTCTCCCGAAGGAGTTTATTATTCTTTTTCAAGAACTGCATAACTTCCAGGGCCGCGGGTACAGTATTCTCTGTAGGCAGGTCGGGCATAAAGGTGGGATGGTACCCGAGGTTTGCCCAAAATGGGGATTGCTTGGTAGCTGAATGAACTGAATTATTATAAGCGAACTCGGCAGTTGGCAGTAAGGAGATCCAGTCATCCTGAGCATATGAAGAATAGCAGCGGAGATACTGCCCAAGGGTCTGGTTGGTCCTCTCCGTTTGCCCGTTAGACTGCGGGTGGTAAGCTGAGGAGAAATCTAGGTCGATGCACCCCTCTATCCGACATAATGTTGCCAGGGATACCATGTAACCGCACCACCTCTTTGATGAAGACTTCCACAGTTTCGGCAGCTGTGGGGGTGTCCTTCATAGGTATGAAGTGGGCCATCTTTGTGAGGCGGTCTACCACTACAAAAATAGTGTTGAATCCAGCAGAAGGTGGTAGCTCGACTATAAAGTCCATTGAAATCTGGGACCATGGCCGTTCAGGAATGGGTAGCGGATTAAGTAACCCCCATGCTTTAGACTTTTCTGTCTAGTTTGTGGCACAGACTGGACAGGTTGCCACATAATTCTTACAGTCCTCTGCTAATCGGGGCCACCAAAACGAACGGGATAGTAGTCTTGCGACCCCCAAAGTGCCTGGCCAACTTGAGATCATGGTAGTGGTTAAGGATCATTGGGCGTAGCTCCTGTGAAACATAGAGCCGGTCATTGTACCACCACAGCGCGTCTTTTGATGTAAGTCCAGAATTTGGTGATATGGTGAGACCGGCAAGGGATCTCCTGAGCCAGATAAAGAGGTCTTCCTGTGTCAGTAGGAAGCTGTGGGCCGGCAAAATTGTATCTGGCGGGGAATGGTCTTTAGGAACATGAAACGTGGGATAAAGCACCCGGCTTTACATTCTTACCCCCCGGCCGGTAGGTGATATGTAGTTGGAACCTTGAGAAAAAAAGTGCCCATCATGCCTGATGGGGTTTAAGTCTCTTTGCAGTCCGTGGGTACTCAAGGTTCTTGTGGTCCGTGAATACTAGGATAGGGTGCGAGGCTCATTCCAAGAGGTACTGCCACTCCACCAGGGCAGACTTAATTGCAAGCAGCTCACTGTCACCCACATCGTAATTTCTTTCTGGTGGTGAAAGTTTCCTGAAGAAGAAGGCGATGGGGTGGAGCGAGGGGCACGCGTGAACAGTGAGTCTAATTATTCATTAAACAGGTGTCAAGCAGACAGTTGATTATAAAAGGATGTTACCTAACAAAGAAAACCCCTTCCCATTTCATGCTGTCAGTAATAGCACCACATGGAAGGGAAATGTCCTGAGAAAGAAATAATTACACAAGAAAGGTGAAGGCTACAAGAAGGTCAGCAAAGCTTTCCTTACCAGTCAGAATAATGTAGTAAAAGTGATACAAAAATTTAACAAAGATGGAACTGCAACCATCTCACAGAGACGTCCAGGCCGTCCACGGAAGTTAATACCTTGACAGGAGCATCTTCTGATGAGAAGGGTTGAAGAAAATTGCCTTGTAGTTCACTACAGTTAGCTAAAGAAGTAGAAATCCAAACTGGGGTAATTGTGTCCTGTGACAAAATATGGTGTACACTGCAGAGGTATGCATGGGTGTCATTCACGAAGGAAGCCTCTCCAAAAGCCCATGCACAAAAAAGCCTGCCTAGAATTTTACTGGGCCCATGCTGAATAAGAAGAGGACTACTGGGACTCTGAACTGTGGAGTGATGAGACCAAGATAAATGTTTTTGAAACTGATGGCCTCAAAATTATATGGCGTCGCAAAGGTGAGGAGTACAAAGAAAAATGCATGGTGCCTACAGTGAAACATGGTGGTGGCAGTGTCCTTCCGTGGGGCTGCATGAGTGCAGCTGGTGTCGGGTTCTATATTGAATTGCCCTTGGTCGTCGTGCACTTTTCCAACATGACGATCCAAAACAGACATCTAAGGCATTTCTGAAGAAGAGAGTGAGAGTGATTCGGTGGCCAAGTATGTCTCATGATCTGAACCCAATCGAACACCTATGGGGAATTCTGAAGAAACAAGTTGAGCATCACTCTCCATCCAGCATCCAGGCTCTAAAAGAGGTCACCCTTGCTTTGTGCACTGGTGTGCAGTCATGTTGGAACAGGTAGGGGCCATCCCCACAAAGTTGGCTGCATGAAATTATTCAAAAGGTCTTGGTATGCTGACACCTTAAGAGTTCCCTTCACTGGAACTAAGGAGTCCAACCCCAGAAAAACAACCCCGCACCATAATCCCCCCTTCACCAAATGATTTGGACCAGTGTACAAAGCAAGGTTCATAAAGACATGGATGAGTGAGTTTGGGGTGGAGGAACTTGATTGGCCTGCACAGAGTCCTGACCCCAACTCTATAGAACACCTTTGGAATGAATTAGAGTGGAGACAGCGAGTCAGGCCTTTTCCTCCACATCAGTGCCTGACCTCACAAATACGCTTCTGGAAGAATGGCCAAACATTTCAATAGACACACTACTGTGGACAGCCTTCTCGGAAGAGTTTAAGCTGTTATAGCTGCAAAGGGTGGGCCAACTCAATATTGAACCCTACGGGTTCAATAGATGCCATTAAAGTTTATGTGCGTGTAAAGGCAGGTGTCCAAATACGTAGTAATATAATGTATATATATTTATTTTATTTGTCTGAGTATATTTTTATTTATTTTTATTTATTTCAGGTACTTATATAGCGCTGTCAATTTACGCAGCGCTTTACATATACATTGTACATTCACATCAGTCCCTACCCTCAAGGAGCTTACAATCTAAGGTCCCTAACTCACATTCATACATATACTAGGGCCAATTGAGACAGGATCTAATTAACCTACCAGCATGCCTTAGGAGTGTGGGAGGAAACCGGAGTACCCGGAGGAAACCCACGCAGGCACAGGGAGAACATGCAAACTCCAGGCAGGTAGTGTCGTGGTTGGGATTCGAACGAAGCGACCCTTTTGCTGCTAGGCGAAAGTGCTATAAGATACAATGGCCCTGATTTACGATACCTCCCAAATCTACTCCAGCAGTGCCTTAAAATGACTCCCAATTAAAGGAATTACAACTTCAACTCTCACAGACTGGAGTAAATTAACACACATGCGACCTCTATTTGCCTGTGAAGCTGCCTCTCAGATCACATGTTCTAAGGGCTGGATGTTAGCTGGGATTGAACTTGTGGTTCCAGAATTCCTCCATTTAATGCTTGTATGCAAGTTCATTGCCATAAAAAAAAAAAAAAAAAAAAAAATTACCACCCCTCTCTCTAATTTTAACAGCCTTAGCCTCAGGGGACATGCCTGAATAGAAAAAAAAGTTTCTATTTTTTTTTCTCAGGAGCAGTTTTAATAATGGTTAAAGTGAAAAAAATATTCCTTTAACCACTTCAGCCCTGGAAGGAATTCACGCTTTAGGACCTTAGCACTTTTTGCGATTTGGCACTGCGTTGCTTTAACTGACAATTGCGCGGTAGTGCGACGTTGTACCCAAACAAAATTTGCGTCCTTTTACCCACAAATAGAGCTTTCTTTTGGTCATAGTTGATCTCCTCTGTGTCATTTGTGATCGCCGCTCTAAATAAAAAAAGAGCGTCAATTTTTCAAAATAACCAGTTTTTCTTTGTTTTTGCTAAAATACAAATCCAATCATAAAAAATAAATATCATTTTATTTACTTGTTTTTGGCCGATTTATATTCTTCCACCTATCTTTGTTAAAAGAAAAATCGCAATCAGCGTTTCTTTTGTTTGCGCAAAAGTTGCTGCATTCAGGGATGATGCAAATTAATTTCTGGAGTTGTATTTTTTTACATTTTTTACTAGTAATGGAGGCGATCTGCGATTTTTAGCGGCACTGCAATATTGCGGCAGACATGTCGGACCATTTAGACATTTTTTTTGGACCATTGGCATTTATACAGCGATCGGTGGTCTAAAAATGCACTGCTTACTGTAGAAATGCCATTGGCAGTGAAGGGGGTTAACCTGGAGAGGGTTAACTATGTTCCCCATGGGGAGTTCTAACTGTATGGGGGCTGGGCTGCCAGGGGGAGGGAAGTGATCACGGCTTCCATATACAGGAAGCCTGTGATCATCGCCCTTCCCCCTCTGTCCGAACGGAGATCCATGTTTACATACACGGACCTCCGTTCTTTCACTGCAGAGGGGCCATCGTGGGTAGCCAGCGGTGATTGAGTCTGACCCCCCCAGAACACAGTGAGCGTGCGAGAGTGCCTCTGGCAGTACGCACTCACAATGCTAGTCATCGCAGCTGCCGTCAGGTGAGGGCGGTTTGCGTTAACGAACCACTTTGCCGCCGTCACACTGCTTAAAGTGCTTAAATATCGTGCTTGACGGGTCCCCTTAGTATGGATCTCTATGATGTTTACAACAGTGGCACTGCAAAATGACATTTGTAAAGGGAAAATTGTCATTTAAAATCGGTCGTGGCTGGAATGTATTGCTGGTTCCCTGCAATATAGATAAAGATCACTGAAAAAGCATTGCGTTGGGGGTCTCCCCCAGTCCATACCAGGCCCTTCGGGTCTGGTAGGGATTTTAAGGGGAACCCCACGCCAAATTGTTAAAAAATGGTGTTGGTGTCCCCCCAAAATCCAAACCAAACCCTTATCTGAACATGCAGCCCTGGCATGGTAGGGGGGGGTGGGGACAGGTGAGTGCACCCCTCCGAACCTTACCAGGTCACATGTCCTCAACATGGGGAGGGTGCTTTGGGGTCTGGTTTTGTTTTTGGGAGGATCCCTGTGCCTGTTTTTTGTTGACTTTGCTGTGGGGTTGCCGTTTAAATCCATACTATACCTGAGGGGCCTGGTTTGGATTTTGGGGTGCCCTTATGCATTTTGTCAAATTAAATTGAGCGTGGGGTTCTCCTTTAAATGCTTACCAGACCCAAAGGGCCTATTATGCGCCTGGGGGTGTGACCCTACTCCATTTTGGGGGTTTGACTTAGGCATGGTGTTCCCCTTAAAATCAAGGTCACACCTGCAGCACCCATAATATTGAATATGTATGTACCATTGCATACATTTACAAACTTCATAGTATGGAAGCCCCAAAAAGGTTGGTAATCAGCGTCTGCATCGTTTTCAACATACAATGCAAATTTGGAGCAGGTGACGCCTGGGAATCAAACCCATGGAACCAACTGTGGAAGGTAGATGAGCTAACCACTACACTGCCCAGCTGAGCAGAATCAAACATACAAAATCCAAGTAATAATGTTTGCCTGATTTAAATTGGAGCTACCGTATTTGCCGGCGTATAAGACGACTTTTTAACCCATGAAACTCTTCTCATAAGTCGGGGGTCGTCTTATACGCCGGGGATTAGGGCCGGTCTTCCCGACCAGCGCCGTAAATAGGCAGCGGTCGGGTTTGAGCGGCTCTCCCGGGACATAGCCTGCACCTGCAGGCTATATCCCGGTACAATTTTTTAGAGCTGGCGGTCGGCTATCCAGGGGTAACGACCGATCCGGCTCGGGAGCCGCTCGGTCGTTACCCCAGGGGGCGGGAGGGGACATCCCCCCTCCCGCCGCCTTCCACCGCTCTTCTCCGGCCTCCCGTCACACCGGGAGACTGGAGCGACGATCCGGCGCGTCCGCCGGCTGGAAGGAGACCTGACAAAAGCCATAATCGGCTCCGATCGGGTCTCCTTCGGAAAATTCCGGAAGCAACGTCAAGACGTCACTTCCGGTTTACTCGGCGGCTAACGGCGCCAATTTTAAAAAAGTAACAGTATTCAGAATCGCCGTTTTTGGCAATCTGAATACTGTGAAGTGCAAAGGAGGGATGGGGGGTCTTTTAGACCCCCCGGCCCTCCAAAAAGAGCACCTGTCACCATATATTACTATCACAAGGGATGTTTACATTCCTTGTGATAGCAATAAAAGTGATCAGATTTTTTTTTTCAAAGGAACAGTGCTAAAAATAAATAAATAGAATTAAAAAAAAAAAAAAAAAAAGATTTAATTTGCCACCGTCCCCGCGAGCTCGCACAGCAAAGAAAACGCATACGTAAGTCGCGCCCACATATGAAAACGGTGTTCAAACCACACATGTGAGGTATCGCCGCGATTGCCAGAGTGTGCGCAATAATTCTAGCAAAAGACCTCCTCTGTAACTCTAACCTGGTAACCGTAAAAAATTTTTAAAGTGTCGCCTATGGAATGCCAATGGTCCAATCTCAATGTCTCCTCCAGAAAACGATCTTAATAACGCGTGTGAGACCGTTAGCGCCGCTATGGAGTGTACACACCAAACTTGTGGCAAAAGTATACACCCGCGCTGAATGCATACGCAAAAGAAACGACACGCTCGAGCGCCCCTGCCACCGTTTAATTTAGAAAAAAAAAAAAAAAAAAATTAAGATAAATAAATAAAAATCGTGACAAGGAAACTTTTTTTTTTATACTA
>BLSH010170685.1:2456369-2476212 GCA_018402905.1 Glandirana rugosa
AGAATTCACCCGAAGGGTCAGGAGCCTGTAAGGTCCAATGATTAACATGTAGGCGGTACCTTCCACGCAAAAATTTCCCGGTCGCCAAAAAAACCCTGGGGGTACCTGATTGGAGCCATTAGCCACGTCAGCTGCGGATAGCCAGCATCCCCTGGAAAATAAACAAAAAAGCAAACATTAGTCCTTCCCATCCCTTTTTGTGGCCGTAGATGCCTGTCTACAAAATGGGAGACAAGGAAGAATGTATTAGGCCAACCTGGTTTTTTAGCTGTAAAAATGTTCAAACGATCAAAAACGGCCAAAAACAACCAAAAATGCTATAGAACGCAGATCCCCAACGTTTTTGGATGTTTTAGACCAATTGAGTTAAAGAAAAAAAGAAAAAAAAACCGCTGGCCCTTTAAAAACGCACCTTCCATGGCGGATGTACAATTAGTAACCTGGAATGTCCGAGGACTGGGAAGCCCACTTAAGAGAATGATGGTGAACACGGTACTTCAAAAATACCATCCAGCGATCATTGGTTTAACAGAAACGCATTTTACTAGGGAGTCAGTGGGTTGTGTGAGATACAGGTGGGTGGGTAAAATGTATCATGCAGTGCATACCTCCTACTCCAGGGGGGTGAGTCTATTGGTGCACAAAAATTTAGACTTCCAGGAGCTCCACTCATGCATCGACTCTGAGCGGCGATATGTTTTTGTTTATTGCAGATTATACGAGTTAAAATGTGTGATTGCTATGGTTTACATACCTCCCCCGTTCTCTACTGTGGTATTAAGGGAACTGGTCGGGTATGTCTTGTCCAAACCAGAGGTACCGGTGTATATAATGGGGGACTTTAATGGAGTAGTGGACCCTTGTTTGGACAGACATCCTAAAGTGTCTTATCCGACGCTTAATAGGGGAACTGCCCTCTCAAAATTCCTATGTGAAGTAGACTGGATAGACATGTGGAGGGCAAAACATCCCCATGAGATCCAATACTCGTGCTTCTGTAAAACACACTCATCACTTTCTCGCATTGACCTCTGTGTGGGATCTCAAGATGCCCTTGGTACTATTAGCGGGGCTGAATATGCCCCGAGGATGGTCTCCGACCACTCTCCTCTAATTGTATGGATTACGGCGAAGCGGAAAACTAGTCTTGCAAGGGCACCATGGCGGTTGAACGCTTTCTGGCTCGAACTGATACCACCCGAGGCCAATGTAGAGACCCAAATAAAGCATTATGTCTTGGACAATGCAGGGCATGACAATATCTTAACACGGTGGGATTCTTTCAAATGCTTCCTTAGGGGGGTCTTTATATCAGCTATTAATGGTGTTAAAGCACAGTCTAGGGTGCATGAAGTACAGCTAACTAAAATGGTTGAGGACCTAGAAGCACAATATGTAGCAAACCCCACAGAAGGACACGTGAATTGCACGTGAATAGCGTGGATTGCAGCCCAGGAGGACCTGAATAAAATGATTACTATGAAAGCGGAAAAGAAGAGATTCTTTTCTAAGGTGACGTTCTTTGAGGAGGGGGAGCAGACAGGACGTTTGCTCGCTAAAATTGTTAATGTCAGGCCCTCAGTCCCGGCAATAGGAGCCTTGAAGCTGCAAAGTGGGGGGATGGTTAACACACCTGAAGGGGTCATGGCAGAGCTGACACGTTTTTATGAAGGCCTATATGCTTCCAGGGTGAACTATACTAATGATGAACTAGACAGGTATTTGAGGGAAGTGCCCTTACCTAGACTTACGGACACCCAAAGGAGCGCGTTAGATGCACCCATAACACTCACAGAGCTGCAGGAGGCGGTGAAAACATTCCCTTCCTCTAAAGCCCCGGGAGATGATGGACTACCAATGGAGGTGTTTCAAAAATACTCGGATTTGCTGTTGCTCAAGCTCCTCTAGGTATTTAATGAGGCTAGGCGCCAACAACGGTTGCCGACTTCCATGTCCCGGGGCCAGTATAGTCCTTCTCCTTAAACCTGATAAACCTGCCACTGAACCGAACTCTTATAGACCTATATCGCTACTGCAGGCTGATATAAAAATACTGGCAAAAGTGATTGCTAGAAGAGTGAACACGATTATCTCCAGCCTGGTCCATGACGATCAGGCTGGATTTATGCCAAATAAGTCTACAGCAGTCAACCTTAGAAGATTGTATGTCAACATGCAGACACCAACGGACAATATGGGAAGTAGGGCCTTGCTGTTGTTAGATGCCAATAAGGCATTCGATAGTGTGGAATGGGGATACCTGTGGGCGGTACTGGAAAGGTTTGGGTTCGGGGACACTTTCATCTCGTGGGTGCGTTTACTGTACCAGCAGCCACAAGCGACTATTAGGGAGAGTGGATCCGTGTCGGCCTGCTTCTCTCTGAAACAAGGGACTAGACAGGGGTGCCCCTTATCCCCGCTTTTGTTCGCGCTGGCGATAGAACCTCTAGCTGCACAAATTAGAGATCACGATGGCGTAGTAGGATTTAAATATGGGAGGCTACGTGAGAAAATACTACTTTATGCTGATGACATGCTTCTTATGTTGGGAGACACGGAGGGTACAATAAAAACATTGTCTATTATTACTGAGTTTGGCACATTTTCAGGCCTTACCATAAACTGTACTAAGTCAGCGCTTCTCCCTATAGATCAGGAGGTGCATCCGCAACTGAAAACATATTGTCCGGTCCCTGTGGTACAAAAGTTCAAATATTTGGGCATAGTTATCTCCCACTCAATATTGGACTTTTGTAAACTCAATGTCCAGCCGTTGTTGGTGGGATTTATGGATAAGGTCAGGATTTGGAACAAATTATGGCTTTCGGTGGCAGGCAGGGCCAATCTAATTAAGATGGTACTGATGCCACAGCTGCTATATCACTTGCACAACTCTCCAGTGGTGATTCCCTTAAAGATCTTCCGAGTCGTCAACACAATATTTAGATCCTTGCTATGGAAGGGAGGAACGTTGCATATTAAACTTGAACAATTACAGAAACCGAAGGATGCAGGAGGCCTGGTATTACCCATCCCATGGCTGTACTACCTGGCCTCCCAACTCCAACACTTTGTGGGCGGCATGGCACAAGATGTAAGAAGTGCCACGCTAACCATAATGTTACAGTACACAAAGACAGGCTCACTACCAGAAGGACTGGAAGCACAAAGATTCTCAAAGCCTAACAAGCGGTATCCGACATATAGGCTACTTCAAAAAGTGTGGGACAAAGTCAAACAGCTACAGGGGGCTCAGGGTCTCACGGAATATAGCCCTATTTGGGACAACCAGAACTTCACGGAACTTCTTAAACTGCAGCATGCCACTAGGTGGCGTAGATTAGGTATAACACACCTGAAACAGACTTTTGACAATGGAGCCCTGTTGACGTTTGCTCAAATGCAGCAAAGACATGACATCCCTCACAACATGCTGTTTTACTATATGCAACTCAAATATGCCATTAAGTCTCAGAGAGCATTAGATGCACCCCCCTCTTTTTGGCACCACACCGGTGTTTACGCTAGTACGACAGACATTATCTACCAAGGGGTTCATCTCTAACTGCTATGCCAGTCTACTGGGCAGGTACCTGGAAGGATACCCCAGCTCTGCATGTGAGAAGTGGGAGACAGACGTAGGGGATATGCAGGCAGAGCTATGGGAGGAGGCCATGGAGAATGTTAGACTGTGTTCTTTAAGTGTAACGCAGAGGATGTCACAGTTGTATATCCTGTTGCGAACACACTATACACCTCTTAAACTTTCTAAAATGGGACTCCGGCAGGATGCTAAATGTGGGAGGTGTGAAAGAGAGGAGGGGAGTTTTATTCACCTCCTGTGGAGGTGCCCAAAGCTCCACCGGTATTGGAAGTCGGTGGTAGCGACAATAAATGTCGCAGTACAGGTCTCAATTCCGATGGATCCCAAACACTGTATCTTGGGTATACTGGATAATATTATACCAGATAAGTACGAGAAGGAGGCAGTGGCACGGACCCTATTTCAGGCCCGCAAACTCATACTTCTGGGTTGGATCTCACCGGACCCTCCCACGGCCAGGCAGTGGTTGGATCGGGTGGGCACAATGCTTAGATATGAGAAACTCATCTACCAACACAGAGGAAATCCCTCCAAGTTTGAAAAGATATGGGGAAAGCGGTTACAAACTCTAGGTATAGCTCCCATTGACATGGTTATGGATAGATTACTTGTATAATCTATAGAGTTTATCAGATTGTGGATAGGGAAAATATAAGATTACTGTGGGAGAAATCAGGCATTATTGGCAAAATGGGAATGGTGCCATGTGATGTGAACCCCTTTAAGGCATGTATGGGGCATGTATGTGCCCGCTATGTTTTAAACATTTATGTAATGCTGGTATGCTTGTACTGTTGACATCTCAATAAAAAGTGGCTTTGATTTAAAAAAAAAAAAAACGCACCAAAAATTGCAAACAAAGGCAAAAAAATATAACACTGGTAAAAGGTGCAAAAATTACAGATAGACCTCTTTTACACTGAGGCACTTTACAGGCGCTATTTAGCAAAAAAAAAAGCCCATGTAAAGAGCCTCAAAAGTCACTCCCCATCCACCCCAAGCCTGAGTGCTTTCACACTGTTGCGGTCCGCTTGCAGGACGTTACAAAAAGTCCTGCAAGCAGCATCTTTGGAGCAGTGCGGTGAACGGTAATATACCGCTCCTCAACCGCCCCTGCCCATTGAAAACCATGGGCAGCGCTTCAAAAGCGGCTGCACACCACCTTGGAAGCGCAGAGAGCGGGCACTTTTAACCCCGTTTTAACCCCTTGAGGGGGGTTCAAAATGCCCCACTCCCGCAGCCTTAGCGCCACTCTAACAGCAGTAAATCCCCGCTGTGACTATCGGGGATTTACCGCTAATGCCCCACTGCCCTCAGTGTGAAAGTGCCCATAAGCTACAGACATTTTTTAGATGTTTTTTGAAAGTCCTGTGTACATGAAGCAGCACAGACATTTATTTTGTACCATAATTTGTACCATGTTTAGCCTAAACCTACATTGACTCATTCCTACATCAAATGACTCCTTGTTCATGTGGGAATACCATTGTAATGACTAGTGTGTTCAGCTTCTGTGGAGGGGGCAAACCTTTCCAGCTTGCTGCACATTAATGTTATTAGCTAGAGACAACCTCTCTAATGTTCCTGGGATGAGCTGCCAGGCTGGGTGCACACAAGTGGATCAAGATGTCAGCTTGTGTCCAACCAAGGTGCATATACATTGCGTACAAATCTGTTTCTCTGTGTTGAGCCTCTAAACATGTATGTCTGTATGTAACTTTACATTTGAGTTTTAGATAAAAAAAATATACTGTACCAATAAGCCACCCGGGTGGCATTTGGCCACCTTCAAATTTCCTGAAGAGTCCAGACTGCTTCAAGATGTAGGCATCATGGCAGGACCCTGGGAAAGCTGCTTGGACACTCATAATCCGCTGCCTGGCGTCACAGACAACTTGGACATTGAGGGAGTGGTACTGTTTTCAGTTCCGATAACCAACTTCACTGATCCTGGGGGCCCTGATTGCCACATGTGTACAATCAATGGCCCCCAGGATTTGTGGCATTTGAGCACGGTGGTAGAAAGCCACCTTCACATCATTCCACTCATCTTCATTTTGTGGCCAGTGTATAAATTGTGGTACAAGGTCAAGAATGGCATTTATTACCTGCATAAACACCCTGGACACTGTGGGTTGGCTTATGCCCATAATACTTGCAGAAGTGGCTAGGAAAGCTGCCTCGTCCCAAGATATATAAGTTCAATGGTAGCCTGACCATGCCTGGCACAGCATGACTGCGTTCTGTCATTGGTGCGATTTTCTCCTGTATGAGGTGGTAGAGGTGCATAATTGCTGGTCTCCTTAAGCGAAACCTGCTCCAGATATCAGAGCCCCGCATGTTTTCCAAAAATGCCCGTGGGGCAAAAATGAAACAGAGGTGCCGCAATATCCTGGCCTGCTTCTTGATGGGCTAGCTCTTGCTGGGCTGCCTCACAAAAGGCACCCACAAAAGCTGCAACTGCCAGCATAACATGTTCTTCTCCCTCTGCCATTGCTCTGTGCCAATGATATTAATACCACTGTCCTTTACATATGCTAATGCGCACAAGTGTGCATATAAGCGCATTTGCACACAAATATGCGCATCGGCATGCAAACATATACTTGTGATGCGCACATATATGGCTGTGTGTGCATTGATGCGCATATATATATATATATATATATATATATATATATATGGCTGTGTGCGCATTGATGCACGTATATATAGCTGTGTGTGCACATTGATGTGCACACATATATGAATGTTTTTTAGATTTCCAGGACCCTAATTTTTAGTCAAAAACGATTGGAGCAACACTTGTCTAACATCCTCCCAGCACCAGAACTTCCAGGTGATCACAATGAGTTCTGGGTCAGAAGGTGAAACCACACTTTTGGTCGCAGTTGCAACCATTTCATTGCAGACATGCATTAAAGATTTTGTGGTTTTATTTTCTGTTTTGTAAGCTTTAGTCCCAGTTTACATCATTGCACTCTGCCACATAGCACTACATTTTGGTGCAAATCCTATGCAAATCACATACAATGTCCATGCAATGCGCTTTCAGCCATACAGATTGTAGGGCTGATATCGCATCACATTCACACCAAACTCACAGGACCTTTTGCTTGGTCTGCATCAGAATCTGATCACATAGGTGTTCATACACATGCAATCCAATACCTGTGCAAGTAAACATTTGGCAATGCAATATACCATTTGAAAAGGGGGTGTCATTAATGTATTGACACCTACCTTCAGTTTACATATGACAATGTTAAGTGCCATGAGAGTCAGGTGCAATACAAGAAGCCGCAGTTTGTAAGCATCACACCTATGTGCACCCAGGGCAGAATTTGTACATACCTTGCGATCTAAAGTGAAACTTAATGGCCGGTTCACACTGCTCCAACCTTGGAGATAGCATATGATTCGCACACTGCAGTGTGACTCGTATGCAAGCTCTGTGCAATACGAATTCAGCCATAAAGATTGAATTTGCATGGCAGACATACAATCGGAGCAAACACACACAGCCCCTTTTTACATAGGGTCAGAATTAGAGCACAGGGCTGTTTACATCATGCAATAAGACTCCTGTGTGAGTTTGCACTGCGATATGTTAACTGATTTGGGGCTGTTACCTTTGTATGGTTACTCCCCACAGTTCACATAGAGCAATGTGAACTGCAACCAGGAGACAAGCGATGCAGGAACACACAGTGGATTCACAGCGTTCCTGCATTGCTGCAGTGTGAAGCAGCCCTAAGGCAGTTTGCTAAGAAATGGTGTCCCTGGGATTACAGCAGGTGAATAACAAATGCAGAGGACACAGTTTCACATACACAAAACTGCATATCCACCAGCCGATTTCATTACCTGCAATTTTCTCCAGCTGTTAAATCTAAAGACTCCACTTAAACACCTGGATAATTGACTTGCTGGTGTGTTAAAGATTATGTTTTGAAGCATACAGCTTAGAATTGACATAATTCTAAAGAAAGATATTTCACTTCCAACATAAAAAGTAATAGAAACAACAAACAAGGAGGTCAATAATTGACATTTATTTTGCAAGCATAAAAACACAATTATATATACACACACACACACACGCACATTCAGTTCCTACCGTTTAAATATTAAAACTAAAAATGGTGAATGACACACAAAAATGAAAACACTTAGGCTGGAACAGCCCTGCTCATAGGAGCTTACAATCTAAAATAGTTAGAAACTTTACAGTGGACACCAACACACATCACATTTTGAACAGCAAAATTGAGAAAACGTAGTCATTATAACAAAGCTTCACAACTTAATATTAAGAACATATTCTAACACCCACCGCCACACCAAATTCTACGCACATACATTGGTTAGTCTGTTCAGTTATAAGCTGCATTTCCATGTACATGATTAACCACTTGCCGACCGTCAATCGCAGGTTGACGGCGACAAGATGGCTCGATATCGCAAAACGCCGTCATACGATGGCGGCTGTGATATCATACACTGTGAGCGCGCGCATGCCGCTGGAGGCGCGCCCGCACGCTCACTGTGTTGGGGGGGGCCAGGGAGCGGGTGCGGCGGACTCGATCTCCACCGGCTACCCGCGATGCCCCCCCCGCAGTGGAAGAATGGAGGTCCGTGTATGTAAACACAGATCTCCGTTCTGTGAGAGGGGGAAGGGCTGTGATCACAGCCTTCCTCTATATGGAAGCTGTGATTGCTCCCCTTCCCCTGCCAGGGCACACACAGTTAGAGCACGCCCAGGGAACACAGTTAACCCTTAGAGCGCCCCCTCCAGGTTAACCCCTTCACTGCCAATGGCATTTACACAGTAATCAGTGCATTTTCATAGCACTGATCGCTATATAAATGCCAATGGTCCCAAAAAAGTGTCTAAATGGTCCGATATGTCCGCTGCTAAATCGCAGTACCGCTAAAAATCGCAGATCGCCGCCATTACTAGTAAAAAATAAGAAAAAATAAAAACCCCAGAAATTAATTCTCATCGTCCATAAATGCGGCCACTTTTGTGCAAACCAATCAATAAACGCAGATTGCAATTTTTTTTTATCACAAATATGAGGAAGAATATAAATCGGCCAAAACCGATGAAAAAAAAATGTTTTTTTTAATATTTTTTTTTGGATTTGTATCTTAGCAAAAAGTAAGAAATGTGGGTTTTTTTGCAAAATTGTCGCTCTTCTTTTGTTTATAGCGGCGATCAGAAATGACGTAGAGGTGATCAAATACCACCAAAAGAAAGCTCTATTTGTGGAGAAAAAAGGACGCAAATTTTGTTTGGGTACAACGTTGCACGACCGCGCAATTGTCAGTTAAAGCGACGCAGTGCCGAATCGCAAAAAGGGCTCTGGTCCTAAAGTGGGAAATCCTTCTGGGGCTGAAGTGGTTAAGCAATGAGGTCAAACAATCAGCAGTCCAAACTAGGAATGCATGGTAAGGCATAAACAATACACACAACAATTGACAGAATCACCACAGAAACCCACTTTTGATGGTCAAAATGCACAATAATTTCAGCAAACAGCTCTAGTGAGGCATTACTCATTATGCACAAGAGCATTACTCCCACAAACACCACAGGAAAAAGAAACAGGCCTCTTCTCATACCCGACCAAACCGAGCCCAGCTACTGCAGTCATTTATATAGAATAGCTTGTATTGTTAGCATCGACACACCCAATGGAAGTACACGCCGACCAGTGTCATTCAATCTGTTTCTTCATGAATGTTTCAAATGCTTACACCTGAGCAGTAACACCACATGCAAAATTTTATGGTTTACACTGCACAGGTCCATGTGGTTTGAAAACTGTTGGTTTGTTTATGTGCATGTGAATGGACTAAGAACCCATACACATTATTAGACTTTGTGCATATTTTTGTGTTCTTATATAACTAAACCATGTAGTGTAAGGACCTGTCTGATTGCATACACATTTAAACTCTTAAGGTTTGCCCTCATATTATAGGGTCTGGGTCAATCTGAATCCAAAGATCTGTCGCAAATCTAATAGTGTTTATGGGGTCTTAGTCCATAGCCATGCTCAGCATACTAAGCAATAGACCTTTGAAAGGTCAAGCACTGATGTTGGACGAGAAGGCCTGGCTTGCAGTTTCCACTCTAATTGATCCCCAAGGTGTCCTGTTGTATTGGAGTCAGAAGTCCAGGCCAGTCAAGTTCCACCACCCCAAACTCCTTCATCCATGACTTTATGCACTGGTCCAAATAAATCGGTGGAGGGGGTATTCTGATGTGATTTATTATTTCAGCAGTTGTTTTTGGCCTCCTAGTTCCAGTGAAGGGAATTGATCAGCATACCAACACATTTGGACAATTTCCTGATCTGAAGTTTGTAGGACCAGTTTGGGGATGGCCTGTTCATATTCTAACATGACTGCACACCAGTGCACAAAGCAAGGTTCATAAACACAATAAAACACCTTTTTGCTGAATTAGAGCATAGACTGCAAGCTAGGCCTTCTCATCCAGCATCAGTTCCTGACATCACAAATGCTCTTCTGGAAGAATGGTCAAACATTCCCATAGACACACTCCTAAACCTTGTGGACAGCCTTCCCAGAAGAGTTGTGGCTGTTGTAGCTGCAAAGGGGGTGCCAAATCCTATTTTCACACAATGGACTAAGATTGGGCTGCCATTAATGTTTGTGTGTGTAAAGGCAGCCGTCCCACTACTTTGGCCTATATAGTGTATCTGGGAAGATTTGCAATGGTGGTGTAACCCTCCTACCCAAAAATACAACATTTTGACTGAAAGAGAAGTTAGGCCAGTATTCCCAGTTATTTTCAACAACATAGAGAAATGAGAGTATTTCTCGACATTAAATAGCAAGTTCACAATTTTAACCCAGAAACTCAGTGCTGCCAGGGTGAAAAACTTGGGTGAACAACATAAGTAGAAATTACAACAGGACGAGGCTTGCGTGGGATTCAAACTCAAGAAACAAACAATGCTAACCAGCTGAGCTACCTTTGGAGCCGCTGCAAAGCTGCATATCTTGCTTATCTACACAGATATCCTGCATTTCTGTGGACATATAGGTGATGGAATGACAGGAGTTAAGCCTCGTACACACGGGACGACGATCGTACGTACGATCGTCTCAAATCGTATGTTGGCTGTTGTATCTAGCATACTGATTGCACTACACGATCATACGACCAAAGAAAGAACGTTCAGGTGCATGTAATTAGCATCCGGCCGTTCCTGACTTCTGAGCATGCGTGTTTTGCACAATGCAACTTGTTGTACCAACTTCTCTGTACACACAATACAACGGTCGTATGACCGCTTGTTGGTACGACCAAGTTTTCTAGTTTGCTCATACAACTCCCGTTGTACGACCGTCGTATGCTGGCTGTTCTAATCGCGCGTACTAACGATCGATTTTGCATACAATGGTCGTTCGTACGACCTGTTGTATGCGATCGTCGTCCCGTGTGTACGAGGCTTAAGGATTTCTGCTTTTGTCCCTCGATTAGAATTTGGCAAGAAAAGGACACTGATTTGATATTTGCATAAGCAATGGTAATGTTTGTTGTGTGAACATCATAAGTCGAAAATACAACAGGACGTGGCTTGAGTGGGATTCAAAGCCAAGAAACAAACAATGCTAATCTGCTGAGCTACCTTTCAAGCCACTGCAAAGCTGCATATCCTGCTTATCTACACACATCCTGCATTTCTGTGGACATATAGATGATGGAATAACAGGCGTTAGGATTTCTACTTCTGGCTTTCTATTTCAATTTTTCAACATTTAATTAAATTAATAAATTACACTAATTTTACATTTGCGTAAGCAATGGTTATGTTTATGTTTGAACAACATGACGAGTTCGGATGTATTCTTATGGATTTCTTCAGTGCTATTTGAAGTTTTTCTAAAAAAATGTAAATTTCCATAAGCAATAGTATTGTTTGTGGTTTGTAAAGACATCTGTGTGAGTTTGGGGAAATATTTTTGTGACATGGACAACAGCAAAGTGAAATTGACCGAGAAAAAAATTTTTTTTTTACAAAACATGAAGAAATTTCACATTGTAGCATTCTTAAAAACAAAATAGATTATCAAATGTGCAACATTGTTGCCAGGACAATTTCTTTGAGAGAAAGATAAATTTATTTTCAACATGAAATGGATTTATTTGATAAAGTAACAAATGTACCATTAGAATGAATGGCAGAAACTTGCACTTGGCAAAATAACTCTCCTCTTCACTCCCAAAAAAATTGTGTAAAATAACTCTTATTTTGGTATTTACTAACTACTCAAGGAATTACTCCATGAGAGTTATTTTGAGAGTTGTTTTGTGTCTGAGCATGCTCAGTTGTGCTCAGCTGTGCTCCTTGCCTAGGAGTAAAGAGACGGGGTATTTATCTCTTCTCAGACTTTTTAAATTATTTCAGTGTAGAAATCACTTTTTCACACAGTTTAAAAGCAGATTATCTTTAAACAATACACATTATAATTTAGCACAATTTAGGGTATCACATCATGCTCCAAACATTATTTCTGTTTGCACAACTCCAGGTCTGGGCTGGAGTAAGGAGTTGGGCGTTATCTGTGACCTGGCCACTATAGTAAAATCAAGTTTGGCCGCTATTTAACGCCAGCCGGTATAGTGAATTCCATATGTGCGCTATTTAACGCTATTTGCGCATATCTGCCTTTAAATAGCGCACAGTTGTGCAAATGTGCGCCTGAGCGGTATAGTAAATAAACCCCAGTATGTCATTAATCCAAGTAATGTTATGGGGTTTATTGAATAAAAGTGTAAATATTAATGGTGTGCAGTAAGCCAATCACATACCAGCTTACATCGGTTCTGGATGTCTAGAAAACTTTAAAATAATTTCTGATAAACAACAGTAGATTACTGCATTTTGTCCTTTATAAAGTTCAGTAAAAACTATAACGTTTCCTCCTACAACATAAAACATCACAGCAAATGCTTGGGCCTTGCAGCGAGGGTGTAATCTATACGCTGTTAGTAACATTACCTTAAGCAAGTGATACTGATCATGATACTTTACCCCTTAATGACCCTGCGCAATAATGTAAAATGCATGTGCATGTATATTTAAAGTAAACCTTGTACTAGTTAAAGGAATAAGTTTGCTGCAACCCTAAACTGGAGCTGAAGGTTGCTTTAAAACCCTACAGGTAAGCTTATATTAGGTTTTACGAGTATGTACTGTGAATAATATCTCCTAATCTTGCGCTAATGATGTCACTGTGCATATGCAGTTTGCTATGAATTCGGGGCATACTGAGTCCCATGTGATGACATCACTTCTGCGCATGCACATTGGGGTCACGATCGTGGCACAGCACTCTCTACATTCAAGGCATGCCATTCAAACAGCAGAGAGCAAAACTGGAAGGAAGACCGGGCAAAAATGAAAGCGCAGGGAACAGTGACAGCTCAGAGCTGGAGGGTTCTGTTTGAATGGTAGGTGTGTCATTATATGCTAGTATGCATACTAGCACATTATAGCACAAACCTGCAGATGACCCAAAAATAAAAATGTTTGCAGAGTTTACTACCATTTTAAAGAATTCGGAAAGCTGCATGATTTGGTGAAAGCTTTGGAAATGCTTTCTCAAGCTTTTCTATGCATACTGTTAATAAACAAGCTGAATATTTGTATACAAGTATATGTAAAGAATGTCAATTAACTTCTCGTATTTATTCTCTTTTAGGCTGGTAAATAATCGACTAAAATTGTTGTTACATTTGTTCTCTTTTATCTGGAAAAAAGTTTTTTTTTTTTTTGTTTTTCATCTTACTTTAATACACTGTTGTACTTCCATAGATAAAGCCTGAAAAAATAAAACAAATGCAGACACCACATATAAGGGCTTGTGTTCTTGGGTTTAGGTACACTTTGAAGCACCTTTCACAGTTTCAGGATATTTACGCACATCGTTAAACACATATAATTGGTTTGGCCCATTGATGCCAATAAGGAGACACTCGTGTTGCTGGGAAGACATCAATATTAGTGGTGCCAGAAAGGAGACATTAGTGTCAGTGGAATAGAAATTTATATCAGTGGGAAGCCATTGGTGCCTCGAAGGAGACATTTGTGTTAGTGGGGGGATACATTGTTATCGGTGGTGGTGGCTTGCTGCCAGAAAAGAAAACATTAGTGTTGGTGGGAGTGATTGGTGCCAGGAAGGAGACCCTGGTATTGGTGGGGGGCCATTGTTGCTACGATGAAGACATTAGTGCTGGTGGGGACCACTGGTGCCAGAAAGGAGTCATTTGTGTTGGTGGAGGTGATATTAGAAGGTGGGCCATTAGTGCCAAGAAGGAGACATTGACACTGGTATGGAGAACTGGTGCCAAAACAAAGGCCTTGTTATCTGTGGGGTGCCAATGTTGCCAGGAAGGATACATTGGTATCAGTGAGGGGCCATTGGAGCTAGGAAGGAGACAGTGGTGTCCGCGGGGGTCAATCATTTCAGAAAGACAATGGTGTCAGTGAGGGAGACACTGGTATCTGTGGAGGCCATTGCTGCCAGGCAGTAGAAATTAGTGTTTGTGGGGGCCATTAGCGGCAGAAAGGGGTCACTGGTGTTGGTGGGGGTGACAGTGATACATTGGTGGGCCATACGTGCCAAGAAGGAGAAACAGGCATTGGTGGGGGCCATTGGTGCCAGGAATAATACATTGGCATTGGTGAGAAAGAGACAATGGTATCAGTGGGGCCAATGGTGCCAGGAAGGATCCACTGGTATTCGTGAGGGGCCAATGATGTTGATGGGGGAGACGTTTGTCTCTTAGAAAAGAGACATTAGTGTTGGTGTGGACCATTGGTGTCAAGGAGTCATTGGTGTTGGTGGGGGTGACAGTCACATGATAATGGGCCTTTGTTGCTAAAAGGAGACACTGGTGTCAACAGGGGGCCAATGTTGCCAGGAAGGATCCATTAGTATTGGTGAGGGGCCAATGATGCCAGGAAGGAGACCTTGGTATTGGTGGGGGGCAGTGAGGAGACATTATCAATTTCTGGAGAGACATTGGTAACAGTGGGGGGTCAATGATGGCAGAAAGGAAACACTGGTGTTAATGGGGAAGCCATTGGTATCAGTGATGGGGCCATTGCTGCCAGGAAGGAGACATTGGTATTGGTGAGGAGCCAGGATGCAAACAATGGTATTAGTGGGGGGCAGTTGTGCCAGGAAGGATCCACTGGTACTAGTGAGGGGCAGTGATGTGGATGCGGGAGGCATTAGTATTGGTGGGAGGGGGGCATTGATTTTAGAAAGGCGACATTAGTGTTGGTGGGAACTACTGGTGCCAGGAAGGAGTCATTGGTGCTGGTGGGGGTACATTCATAAGATAGTGGGCCAATGGTGCCACAAATGAGACAATGGTGTCAACAGGAGCCAATGTTGCTAGGAAGGAGACCTTAGTATTGGTGAGGGAAGGAGGCATTGGTATTGGTGGGGGCAGTGAAGAGACATTATCAATTTCTGGAGAGATATAGGTATCGGTGGGGGGGGTCAACGGTGGCAGCATAGGTGTGCACAGCCTATTGCATTAGGATGTGCACCCCAAAGCTCAAACACATATGTGTGTGCATGTGTATATATACTGACCGAGTCTGTAGGGCAGAGATTGGTGTCAGTAGGGCAGTGGATAGTGTCAGTAGTTTATATTTTTTTTTGTTTTATTATTGTTTTTAAAATGTTTTAATTAATTAATTATTTTTAATTTTTTTTTACAATTTTTTTAAATGCTGTTAGGGGGCTTTGGTGAAATAGCCAAGAAACAACATATTGACCTCACTCTTTAACCACTTACTGCCCGCCCACCGTCAAATAATGGCGGGGTGGTGCGGCTCTCATTCTGGGACGACGTCATATGACACTGCCCAGAAAGCACTCTCCAGGACACGGTGTGACCCCGATCTGTGTAGAGCCGCAGCTCTTTAACCATGTGATCGGCTGTGACCAATCACAGCCTGTCACATGTAAACAAGGAAGTGCCGGTAATCTCCTCGCCACACACTCACACAGAGGATGTATAGGGATGTAATTAGGGCACTGATGATCAGTGCCCTGATTACAGTGCCAGCACTAAGAGCCCACCAGTGCCAGCAGTCAGTGCCCACAAGTGCCAGCAGTCAGTGCCCGGCAGTGGCACCAATCAGTGCCCATTAGTGATGCCAATCAGTGCTGGCTATTAGTGCCGCCTATCATGCTGCCCATCGATGCCCATCAGTGCCACCTATCAGTGCCACCCATCCGTGACACCTATCAGTGCCCATAAGTGTGGCATATTAGTGCCTCCTCATCAGTGCCACCTAATCAGTGCCCATAAGTGCCACCTCATCAGTGCAGCCTCATCAGCACACATCAGTGAAGGGGAAAAATTACTTATTTAAAAAATTTACTGACAAAAACTAAGAAAAACTTTTTTTTTCAAAATTTTCAGTCTTTTTTTTTAGTAAAAAATAAAAAACCCAGCAGTGATTAAATGCCACCAAAAGAAAGCTCTATTTGTGTGAAGAAAATGATAAAAATTCCACATGGTTACAGTGTAGCATGACCGCGCAATAGTCATTCAAAGTGTGACAGTGCTGAAAGCTGAAAAATGGCCTGGGCAGGAAGGGGGTGAAAGTGCCCAGTGTGGTTAAGCTGTGTCCATGTCTGTATCGGCGTTACCTTGATTTGTTTTAACTTGGAATAAAAAGCAACATTTTTCACCTTCATTTGGAGTGTGGTCTATATGTTGTTTCTTAGCTATCTATCCAGACCAAGGACTGGACCTGCACCTGCACCTAATCAGTAGAGGAGGGATTGCTCTCACCTGGTGCGGCACAGCCTTGCTTCCTTGCCAGAGGCTTTGGTAAAATATCAATGGTCCAAACAAAGGGAATCTGAGCTACACAGGGTGATAAGGCTCGATTCACATCAATGCATTTTGCTTTTCAGCATTTTCTCACTGTTTTTTGCTGTGCTTTCCACATTTTTTTTAAAGCGATTTGCATTTTTTATATTTAAGTTTTTTTTTATAATTTTTTTTTTTTTTTGGGGGGGAATGTTGTTGCTAGGCAGATTTAAAATGCAAAACGCAATTTGCGGCAAAATCGCAGTAAAAAAACAGCACTTGCGTTTTTCATGCTTGCCCATTGAAGTCTATTACATACAAAATGCTGCTTTTTGCATGAAAAAAGTCCCAGACCCTTTCCAAAAACGCAGAGGCACAAAAAAGCATTGATATGAACATGTTCCATAGGAACCCATGTTAAAAAAATTCCCTGCATTTCTGCAAACTGCATCAAAAAACGCACAAGTGTGAATGGAGCCTTAGGGTGTGCCCAGGCACCCGCCTATGGGTGGCAGAAAGCAGACACTGGTGTTAGTGGAGAAGACATTGGTATCAGTGATGGGGCCATTGCTGCCAGGAAGGAGACATTGGTATTGGTGAGGAGAAGCAGAAATTAGTATTGGTGATGGTGAATTGGTGCCAAGAAGGAGACATTGGTATTGGTGACGGTGCATTGGTGCCAGGAAGGAGACATTGGTATTGGTGAGAAGGAAAAATTAGTATTGGTGATGGTGCATTGGTGCCAGGAAGGAGACATTGGTATTGTTGAGAAGGAAAAATTAGTATTGGTATTGTTGCCAGGGAGAAATTAGTATTGGTGATGGTGCATTGGTGCCAGGAAGGAGAAACTAGTATTGGTGGTGGTGCCAGGAAGGAGAAATTAGTATTGGTGGTGGTGCCAGGAAGGAGAAATTAGTATTGGTGCTAGGAATAAGACATTGGTATTGGTGAGAAGGAAAAATTAGTATTGGTGATGGTGCATTGGTGCCAGGAAGGAGACATTGGTATTGTTGAGAAGGAAAAATTAGTATTGGTATTGTTGCCAGGGAGAAATTAGTATTGGTGATGGTGCATTGGTGCCAGGAAGGAGAAATTAGTATTGGTGATGGTGCATTGGTGCCAGGAAGGAGAAATTAGTATTGGTGATGGTGCATTGGTGCCAGGAAGGAGAAATTAGTATTGGTGATGGTGCATTGGTGCCAGGAAGGAGAAATTAGTATTGGTGATAGTGCATTGGTGCCAGGAAGGAGACATTGGTATTGTTGAGAAGGAAAAATTAGTATTGGTATTGGTGCCAGGGAGAAATTAGTATTGGTGATGGTGCATTGGTGCCAGGAAGGAGAAACTAGTATTGGTGGTGGTGCCAGGAAGGAGAAATTAGTATTGGTGATGGTGCATTGGTGCCAGGAAGGAGAAATTAGTATTGGTGGTGGTGCCAGGAAGGAGAAATTAGTATTGGTGCTAGGAAGAAGACATTGGTATTGGTGAGAAGGAAAAATTAGTATTGGTGACGGTGCATTGGTGCCAGGTAGGAGACATTGGTATTCGTGAAAAGGAGAAATTAGTATTGGTGACAGTACATTGGTGCCAGGAAGGAGACATTGGTATTGGTGAGAAGGAGAAATTAGTATTGCTGATGGTGCCAGGAAGGAGAAATTAGTATAGGTGATGGTGCATTGGTGCCAGGAAGGAGAAATTAGTATTGGTGATGGTGCATTGGTGCCAGGAAGGAGAAATTAGTATTGGTGATGGTGCATTGGTGCCAGGAAGGAGAAATTAGTATTGGTGATAGTGCATTGGTGTAAGGAAGGAGAAATTAGTATTGGCGATGGTGCATTGGTGCCAGGAAGGAGAAATTAGTATTGGCGATGGTGCATTGGTGCCAGGAAGGAGAAATTAGTATTGGCGATGGTGCATTGGTGATGGTGCATTGGTGCCAGGAAGGAGAAATTAGTATTGGTGATGGTGCATTGGTGCCAGGAAGGAGAAATTAGTATTGGTGATGGTGCATTGGTGCCAGGAAGGACACATTGGTATTGGTGAGGAGAAATTAGCATTGGTGACAGTGCATTCACATTGGTACCAGGAAAGAGACATTTGAGCTGCTGGGGTGGGGATCTCGGTATCAGCGGAGGGTCATTATTACCAGGAAACAGACAATGCTGTTGGCAAATGATTTACCTGACCGACTCTACCGTGGGATCAGAAATCACCCAGCCAGAGGAATATCGGAAGGGGGATATATTTGGCTTTTGAAATACTTCTATAATTGCCTTCACATTTCACTATTGAATGTGGATAACAAACGTTTACTACAACTTATAAAAAAACAAAAACCCATGTCTGCGTTAACAATGCCATTTTTGGTGAGACGCAGCTTTCAATCAAAGGGCTACGAGCTCCGGAAACATGGCGGACACGGATCTTCCTTTGAACCCGAATGCTCTGTAGTGTGGGAGCATGCGCAACACAGAAACCATGACCGTGCTTCCAGCCAATGATTACAACGAGTAGGATGGAGGCTCACCATCAAGTTAGATGGGGTTTCTTTTGAATGATCATGTTAGTTAAAGCAGTAGCCTTGTTTATGTATGCTCAGGATAGGTGGAGCAGTGCAGCAGTTTTCAGGTTCGGTTGAGTTGCGGGATCGTGCGCATGCGCAGACTGGGAGTCTGTGACTATAAAAAAAGGAGAGATTTGGCTGTAGTTTATTTTGTAAGTTTCCTTGACTCCCGGCGCAGACATGGACCTCAACACTCTGCTGGTGAAAGTCGGCTCCGGGAACCATGAGGAAACGGCAACAGTCTTGAAAGCATACAATGAGCAGGTATTGTCCCCCTGTGTATGACTGAGAGCTCATCACTGCCTGCACCACTGTGTACATTGTGGTCTCCCCTCCTCCATCACTGCCTGCACCACTGTGTACATTGTGTGGCCTCCCCTTCTCCATCACTGCCTGCACCACTGTGTGTACATTGTGTGGTCTCCCCTCCTCCATCACTGCCTGCACCACTGTGTGTACATTGTGTGGTCTCCCCTCCTCCATCACTGCCTGCACCACTCTGTGTACATTGTGTGGTCTCCCCTGGCCCATCACTGCCTGCACCACTCTGTGTACATTGTGTTGTCTCCCCTGCCCCATCACTGCCTGCACCACTCTGTGTACATTGTGTGGTCTCCCCTGCCCCATCACTGCCTGCACCACTGTGTACATTGTGTGGTCTCCCCTTCTCCATCACTGCCTGCACCACTGTGTACATTGTGCGTCCGTCACTACCTCTTCCCCTCTGGTGTGTTACATGTGTCACCACGTCCGTCACTACCTCCTCCCCTCTGGTGTGTTACATGTGTCG